>APFE030820046.1:798-52552 GCA_000404065.3 Pinus taeda | reverse complement strand
GGCACTATCAACTACAGAGGCAGAATACATGGCAGCCACTCATGTAAGCAAGGAAGCAGTTTGGTTGCAGAGATTGTGTTCAAGTATGGGGTTAGTACAGTAAGCTATAAGGATAGATTGTGACAACCAAAGTGCAATTTTCTTGGCAAAGAACCCTGCATATCATTCAAAGATAAAGCACATTGATGTTCAATATCACTTTTTGAAGGATATGATAGAAGACAAAAAGGTGTTGCTGGTAAAGGTGGACACTTTGAAGAACATTGTAGATGCATTGACAAAATCTGTGAGCTCTAAGAAGTTCTCTTGGTGTAGAGAAACAATGGGCATTTTAGGGCTGGAAAAATGACTAAGCTCTCTTGTGGCCCCGTGTGGAAAGAAAACAACAAGTGGGAGAAAGTTGGGTTGTGTTATATTCTTTCCATGACTAGCCCACGTAGTTAACCAGGTGGTTAGAGGGGCGGTGAAGCCCCCCCCTTCATTGCGCCGATTGTGTAGCGGGGGGGAGGAGGTCACAGGGGGTTTGAGAGGTACCCGTAACCCAACTGTATAGGGTCCAAGGAAGCGCCCCAGAAAATTTTGGTTTTGGACTCTATGTTAGGTTGGGAAGACCCATCTATGGTTTTGTGCATGATTTTCGCACATGTTTTTGGACGCGATGGTTTTCGGTCCATGGTATTGGATGCTTTGAAATGTATAAATATCTATTATAACATTGAAAGGAACATAATGAAAAATCAGGCTATTAGTCTCGGTTTTGGGATCCAGGGGAAAATATCTGTGTGGTTGCGTCCATACCATAGACCTAGTTCGTATGTCTTTGTTAGTGTGCCATAGATGAAGAGAATGCTACATACTATATCCTTAACTTAAGCTAAGTAAAGAAGCTATGAAAATCAATGAAATGAAAAACACTTCCTGAAGAGTTATAGCTAGTTTACATGAGGTAAGACCCATATAGAGAGCTACAGTTCTACCATTGTGTCACCAAGTGTTGTAGCTACTACAACCACCCTCCAAAATTTTTCCCGTGCTTTGATTTTGGAGCCTCCCTTCTATCTATAAGAGTCCATAATTCATTGACATCGATTATCCATGCTATGTTAAAGACTTATCATTTCATCTAGTTCTTGTGATGTGTTGTTTTGATCTCGTTTTGACACATTTTAAACACAATCTATGTCCTCCCTTAACCTTATAACATTGATGGTCTTCCCTCTTGGGACTATGCAAAACACTATCTCTGGAAATTTCCCTAAGCCTTGAGGGTCCAAACTATGCAATCCTGGAAGGAAGGCCAACCTTGAGGATCTGAATTTCACAATCCTGGAAGGGAGGCCAAACTTGAGGATCTGAATTGCGCAATCCTAGAAGGCAGGCTAGCCCTGATCTCAAACGAACTAGGTCTATGGTATGGACGCAACCACCCAGCTAATAAGACCATAATGATAAAGGCATGGTCCCAACCATCCGTGAAGACTCAGATATGGTCGCAGCCATCCATCAACGAGTCATGCAATGACAAACCAATCCATGCAGCCTGAACATGTGTAATTTGAGTTCGAGGTCTTGAACCCAACTGATCATAGTACAAATTCTAGCATGCGAATAGATGTGCTGAAGTTGAGCATGATAGAAAGTCGCTTGATTAACGGTCAATGAGGAAAACTATTGACAAGCGCGAGAGAAACCACCAATAATGACAATGGTTGTCAAGGTACTATCTAGTACATTCCATGAAGTGTGAGGAATGAGCTGAAGTCGAACACTCATGGAATCACCCAATCGATGACCAATGATGAAAGTCGACCGCCAGTCGCGAAGAACTTGTCGTTGAGGCATGCAAGTTCCAAGGTACCAAATGGGATCTCTAGATCAATCTCCTGGATAATGAGCTGATGTCGACAGGAGACAATCTGTTGTAGGAGGGCCATAATGTTTCCCCCATCAATGACACGAGATAAGGAACAAGTGGTAGATGGCGAAACAGAGTATCAGAGGAGGAGGTAAGGACATAAACTGCAGAAGTATTATACTCTTGAACATGTAAGCGACACGACTCCGGAGAGTGGCAGCATTTAGGTACCAAGGGATTAGAAACTTGATGGATACAACATGGATCAGATGGAATAAGGCTAAATGGCAACCCAAAACCCCAGAAGGCCAAATGAAGATGTATGGATATCCCAACCCGACAAGAAGCAAAAGTGTCAATGTTCAAGAGTAACCAGCTGTTGCAGGTAATCAATGACAATTTCCAAATTTCCCCCCACTATTGTTGGCGAGTACCCCAATTATTTTTTAAAACAAGCTTGAAGGGGATAGCATATGCTTGTAATATAAGTTCGACCTTCGGTTGAATCCAACCTAGTAATAGTTTAATGAGCCCTAGGGAGGAGAAGCTCGAGTCTCGTCATGGTGATGAGTTCGATGTCATCAGGGTTTAACGAGTATGACATAGGTAAAACTCAGAGTCTTTTTCATGTTTAGAGAGTTTGAAAAAGACACGAAAAAGAAAACTCTAGGGGGTCCTTTTTCGTAGATTTGTGTCTCTCGAGCCCGAAAAAGTATAAAACAATACTCGACAGAACTGCTTGACCATTACGATCAAGGAGTAATTTTCGTAATTAGAGGCCCCAATCCGAAAAAGTAAAAAAGTGATCGAAGACACCCCATTTCATAACCAGTATCGAACCTGAAACGACAAAGGTTTGGTGATCTTTTCACATTTATACGGTCGGAAAAGAGCCCAAAGCAGACCTCCATTTTTATTCTCTTTAACGAGTCAAAAAGGGAAAAATACTCGATAATCTTTTCATATTTTACGAGTCAGAAAAGAGCTTAAAGGAGACTCCTCCTGGAGGAACGAGTGGTATAAATGGTAGCAACTGGTTCCGGCAATGGTGGGACTGCTCAAAACATGTAATGGTTAAGATGCTGGCTAATAAAACCACTCATCGCTATAGTTCCTCAGGAAAGGAAAGAAAACCAAGTGAAAGCATATGATCGGCCAAAGAGATGGTGGCAACGGAATGAAACAACCAAGGCTCTTCTAGCAGAATTTAGCAGGTAAAAATGGCAATCATGAGGTGTAAATCGGGTATGGGTTCATTTTTTCACAATATTGAACCATGGAGAACTCTGCTTGGATTCGGTTTCATGTTTACACAAGCTTGAAATGAAAAACTATGCTTGTTATGAGTTCGCATGCCCCAAGCTTAACAACAAAAATTGAGGTGCATGCCCCCCAAGCTTCATTGCATTCAACATGGTGGATGAATGAAGGTTTCCTTTCGAGATTTTGGAAAGATTTGACTTGGATTTTACGAGATCTTAATCAAAGGCTCGATTTGGAAAGGGAGTTGTTTCATTTTTTAATGAGGTTGACATAAGATCAAGAACTTTCCTCATGACTCCTTGTTTCATTTATTAACGATCTTGACACAAGGTCAGGAACTATGCTCATCACCCTTGTTTTCATTTCTTAACGAGGTTGAGATAGGAACAAACTATCCTCGTCACTCCTCAGTTCATTTTTTAACGAGGTTGACATAGAAACAAACTATCCTCGTACACCTTGTTTCATTTTTTAACGAGGTCAACACAAGATCAGAACTATCCTCGAGGCGCCTATTTTCATTTTTTAATGAGGTTGAGACAAGAACAAACTATCCTCATCACTCCGTGGTTCATTGGCCATATGAGAACATGGCTCCCAAGAGGTCTTCACAGGATGGAAGGGATGCACTCTGGGAGGAATACATGTCATGAGGCACTAATGACAGATTGGGTTCCAATGCCCCTAGTACATGATATACAAGACCATCTACATGATCATCAGTAGAGGTAGAGATGGAATGGGTAGCCACATAATTGACCTGCGGCAAGGAAGGTACTTCTTGCGAGCAAGAACCGATAGGGGACAACAGCTGCACAGGAGGCACCAGGGGACTAAAGAACGATAATTGATCTATGGTCACCATTCTTCCATCGTGTGGAAAAAAGCCACACAGAAAAGTGAAGAGACAAGGGCCCCCATGGCATACACATAGTCATGGCCAAGGAGAAGACTGAAATCTAAAGCACCTTGGACAACCATTATATCTATATAGACAGTTTTGCCTCCCAAAGTAACAGGAAATTTCGGAAGGATCCCCAAAGGTCCATTAGTTCCTCTGTCAAATGCTAACAAATTCTACACGAATAGCACAAGTTGCGGGGAACCCAAAGCTTGACAAGTAGTGAAAGGCATGAGGCTAACCAACGCACCCTCATCTAAGATAGTGCCAAGTACTGCCTTATCATAGGCATGTATGGTAATCTGGAAAGGCACATAGGATGGAAGGCAAAATGCAATCATATGATTCCAGTCGAAGGAAACGACAGAACTACTTGGTGGGGGAATCATATGATTGCCCCCTTGCTCTACAGGAACCGAAGAAGGACCCTCTTGACCAGCAGGGATAGGAGGGTCGTTTTCAGACTTAAGAGAATCTGATGAGATGAGAAGAACATGAGCATGATGCTCTTCCAAAACAGAGTGATCAATAGGTGGTGAACGCAAGTCGACACTCTCTTCGACCAATGGTTGGTCTGGAACAGGCTTAGCATAGCCAGGTTCAGAAAGACAAGGACGGACAAGAGAAGAATCTAAGTCAATCTCTTGGTCAACTGGGAGAGGGTCTGAAGGGAGCCTCTAATAACCAATGGGAAGTTGGGGTGAAGAAGCTGTAAGACTTTCCAAAATGGCAGAAGCTTTATCAATGAGTGGACAAAGGTGAAGGGGATGGTTGCCTTCACATAGCCTACAGGGGAATTGAATCTTCCCTTTCTTCTTACTACTGCCAGTTGAGAGGGGAGAATCATCATGAGCTTCAGAGGATGACGAGGGACGAGTCAGATCATGAGACCATACTTCTAAAATCCTGGGAATACTAGGACAATCACGAAGAAGATAGTCACCCTTGCACAATTTACAAGGAAACTTAACCTTCCGCAGAGGAGCAGAAGGTGTTCCAACCTGAGATGTACTTGGAGCAATAATTGCACAAGTGGCCTTGTGCTTATCGAAATTCTTCTTCTTCTTCTTAGTCTCCTAGTTACTAGATGTGAAACTTTCACTAGGCGAAGGAGGAGAGGAGTAGGAAGTAACAGGGGAAGAAGGCATAGGCTCAACCTTGGAATCATCGTGTTGTGGTTCAGACAAAGAACATGATGGAACAGGAGTCATGAAACTCGGGACCACCAAGGTTGAAAACAACCACATGGGCAAACTGATGGTTAACCCAGGAAAAGACAATGTTGCCATATATGGAGCACTAGCATTTCCAAATGAAGGAAACGGACCAGGATTTCCATCTTGGGGAAGACCTTGGCCAGTAGACTAGGGGAAAGTTGCCATCAAGAACGAGCCTGAAAAACAATCGAACTATAATGAAGAACTCTAACTGTTACCAGGAATATTTCGTGGGCAGTAAATTTTATGACCCAGGAACAAAACTTGACCTTTTCATGTTTCAAGAGTTGAAAAAAGGATGAAAAGGTGACTCTATCTCTTTCGATGTTTAATGAGCCTGAAAGGACAAGTGCTCGGATAGACCTTTTATTTTCAAGAGTCTGAAAAGGAACGAAAGTGACTACTCTAGAGAACTAGGAAAAAGGTTTACCAAACAACCTGTAAAACTGTATATACACCTTGGCACTCATATGAAAACCAAGGACTTTCCATACGACAGTCAATCTTCATGAATGCTGTGTTCAATGCATTACAGTTTGCAAGGTGGAAGACATGGCTTCCTAAGGATACAAGATGATAACCTAGTGGGGTCTCCCAACATATACTCGACGGTACATGGGAGCACAATTCCGTACTAGACTGTTATTGAGTCATAGAAGGAGGAGTCACCCAACCTTGAGAGAAAGCAATAGTGACTAGGTTTAACGACGCCGAAGCACGTCTCTAGCCTAGACCTCTAAATAGTGCATGTTATGTTCCAATGCATTATTAGGTTTATTCAGTTCATTTTAAAGTTGCTCTTGAATTATGTTTCACTTTTCAGGCCTTACCATATGTGTACAACAAAACCTAGGATGCAACTAGAATGAGCGAAATATCCTTTTACTTCAATGAATACCTACCTACATGAAGGTAGAGAGATCATTCCCAAACCAAGAAAACCAAGATAAGTGAATAAAAACACTAAGAAACACAATGCATCAATACACTAATCTCACGACGCATCGATACTACTAATGAAAGATTTAAAATTCGCTTTCCAATTTCTCAAACATGAAATTCGTAATGAAAATGTACTTTCACTTTCGTATGCTAAATGAATGCAAACTTTTGATTTTTTTTTTTTTGAATTTAAAGAGACAAACAAGCAAGTGTGAATTGATCGATCCAAACTATTGTGATCTACGCTTGGTAGTGAAGAAATCGATTCAACATAAAAAAATTGGTTCAATAATCGACACTAAAAATCAGCCAGCAAGAAAACAAGCAACGAAAGAGCCTCAAGAAAATCACAAGACGGTTGTGGATGAACCTTGAGTAGACAAGTAACCCAAACAAATAGTTTCTCGATGAAATTCCTAAAGGGCCAAGTCACATGGTCTAAAAACACAAGACTCGCTCAATGAAATCGAAGAGATAGGGCCTTAACCATAAACAGTGAAAAACAAGCTATTGAGTAAGAGAAAAAGAGCAAGGGATCAACAGGACTAGTGAACTCAGGAGGCAAAATTGAAAAAATCAATTCTACAGGAATCGTCGTGGGAACTAAACAAGCAACTAGTGTTGATTAGCAACTAGCTGTAGTAATAGAGTGACGTCATCGTGGAAGTACACGTCTTTTCCGTGACGTGCCAATTTCAGGAGTCGTCGCTACTGTGTGATGGTATTCAGTGATACATAGGACTTTACAAAAGAGTGAGTGCAATGTCAGCACGACTTTTAAACTATTTTCCATGACGATGCTAAAAATAATAAGAAACGAACAAAAAACTCCCAAACAAAAACAGTCAATCCTACAGACAATAGAGGGATTCCCGAGATCAATCTAGGTGACCCAAAAGACTGATAGTTAATCCCAAAAAGTCAAGAGAGACCAAATCAAAATCAAAACAAGAGAAAACAAGAGAAGAACATAGGACAGACTCCCCAATGGAGTTGCCAACTTGCGATGCAGGGAAGTGTTCTCTTTGCAGACAGAGTCAACCCCTCTAGCCCTAGAGTGGGTCTAGTCACAGCAAGGACAGATCAACAATAGATTTTCTTAAACAGTCATAGTTGGAGGCCTACCTCAACCGGTGGTTGATGAAGTTCCGTTGCGTTGCTCCAACTTTTGCTTCCTTCTCCTCAATGAGTGATCAAACTGAAACAATGCAAAGGAAACACAACAAAGCATGTAACCTGAAAACAATAATGATCTATTTACTCCTAAATTCAAGAAGTCATGAGCTATCATGTAAATTACATACAAGACATAGGAAAACATCATTGATTGTATTAATAATGAAATAACAACAAGCTTACAACCGAGTCTTGACATTGCAAGCCTTCTAAGAGGATCTAGCCAGTGTGTTTCTCAAGCATTCACTCTTTGAAGATGGATCTCCCAACATACAAAGTCTCTCTCTCACTCATAAGTTTTAACACAAAGTTAAGGGCACTTCACAACCTTCCACAAGCTATCAACAATCCCACACTTGTCACACCCACACCAGCTATCTATCAAACTCAAAAGCACTAATAACACTACTGAATCCAAGAAATTACCAACTAAGGAACTAGCATATCATAGCAATGGTGAGTGATTTTATAGGAGGAGGAGCCTCCATGAAATGAGGGAGAGGGAGCTTATCCCCAAGGAAGGTAGCACAAATGACAGAACTGCCATACCAGAGGAGGAAGGGTGACACAAACTATGCCAACAAGTAGGTCTGGAGGCATCTAGAAGGCCGATTGTTGGAACAAATTCGCCCAATCTGGATCATCGCGAGTTTATAATTAAGCTCTAGCACTGACATCACTAGTATGTAATGTAGCCAGTCAAATCATCGCTAAAGATAGCATATAGCCTCACACCGAAGCATGAAATCCAACTGTCGCAGGAAACAAATGTACTTCCACACTGGCAGAGTAGCTGGACTATTTATGACCACTATTCGTCGCGTGTATTAAGTCTATTATCACGATGAGGCAGAAACCTTAGGAAAGGTGGGTCAATTGTCAACATAAGAGAGCATTTGTTCAATATGAGCATGTTTTACATGGACACATGACATAGTAGAAGGACTGGGGTGAAGGCAGTGACAAATTACTGTGTAACACACCATTCTTTAATGCGTGCTTCGAACGTAAGGACGAACAACCTATAAGAAGTATACTCATAATGAATTTCGTGATGAGTGTAGAATTCAAGAAAGCAAGCGATGTGCTCGAGAATGGTTCTTCTAGCCTCACAATCAAAATTCATATTAGACAAGTCATTAATTACCCCCGTAGGAATTTTCATATTTGTGGTTCTAGAAAAACATGTCAGTGTTAAGATATGGGAAGAATACATTTAAAGATAGGATTCAAATAGATTTCACGGGCTTAGCTTGTCATCTAGCCCTCCTTCTAGCGCTAGAAATGTTGCATGATGCTGGACCCACCAACATTTAGGGAGTCACCCCGATATGAAGTCCCAATTAGACCTTACACCATTTTGAGTAGGAGCCCCATATGGAATACAACTTGGTTGTTGAAAATAGTGGGTTTTAGTGGTATGCCTTAGCTATGATAACACACAGGATGCCGCATTCATGACTTTGGTGAAACAAGTGTATAGATCTGTGAAGATTCAAATGCAATGCATGAAAGGTTCTAACACGACAAAGGAAAAGTGAGTGAACTTCTTAGAATTATATAATATTACAAAGCTTGAAAGGAACACACAAGCATAAATGGAATCTTGAGTTAGCCTACAAAACAGTTCACGAGATAACCATGATTGAAATATACAAGAGAATGCATTCAACAAGGTTCATACTAATGAAAATGAAATAGTTCATAACATATATTGCAAACATAACAAGAGTAGTGCTACTATATTCACAACATATGCATGAAAATGTGTTGGCTTTGATATTTTGTTAAAGTGAAAGTCCCAAACATGCATACACAATTGTGAAACCACTAGTCACAATAGTGGAACATCAAGCCAATGCCTACTCCTTCAAAGAATGATACTCCCTTTATGCTAAGGAGAATCCAAGGATCTCAACAAAAGTCCCAATATTTTTATCCTAAGCGAATAGCCCTCTGCATGAGTTATGAGGGTATTTTTATAACAAATGAGATGACTAATCATCTCCCCTTGATGACTCTTGGACTTCCCTCATGACTCTTTGAATTACTTCAACCATTAGCTTTGGACTTCATTACAAGATGACTTTTCACATTCCACAATTGACACTTGGAATTTCACTTATAATTAATTACAAAAAAATATTACAATATGCTCATACCCATATAAGAAACAATTGGATAGATTCATCTAGATAGCCTAATAAGAAAAAACAAATCAAGATTGAGTTTGGGGAAACTCTAGCTCAGCCACTTCAACTTGTAGTTTCTCCGCTATATAGTGGTCCCAAGCTTTGTATTGTGCAATGACCTCCCCAAACTGTGCGATGGGATCAGGCTGGAAGCAGACTCTAGCCTCCACTGCATTCAGGTAGATGTCCTTAGAACCGGTCTGAGTTTCCTTCTTTCGCATGAGCAACATGGTATTGATCTAGGAAGTTCCACCAATGTACTTCTACATATTATGCATGTTCACCTCTATTTCTTCCTTGGTGGTAATATTCTTGAGATAGTCCAAGTATTCTTTAAGATCCAACCTAACTTTATTCCTACATTTGGCTTAGGTGAGTGAGCAAGCTGAAGGGATCTTGTGTGAATTCAACATAAAATCCACACTATTTTACAATTGTGCATACAAGGCCTAATTATTGGTGATGAAAGAGTTGAGATATTTGTTACTCTGGATAAGCATTTGAAACCCTTCTTTTTCCAACTCATCTTGTTGCCTTGTTTTCTTCACCAACTCAGGAGGTGTTCCTTTGTGCTGCATTGCCCACTCATGCAAGGTAGTGATAACTATATGAAAAACCTTGAGAGAATTAGTATTATATTTGCACTTATGTTTCATGTCATGCAAGTGGAAAACTTCTTTGTGCACAGTGACAAGCTCCTCGTGGAGGCTTCTCATGGTCTCTCCCAATGTCGATACTTCACCAAATATGGCTACCTTAAGATATTCTAGATACACCTATCCAGGAGCTACTTTCTAGACCTCTGCTTGGATTATTTCCACTTGTTTCCTTGGTACCTATAATTTCTTTTCCATTTTTCTATTCTCGTCCATGAGATAATCCACGTTTGACTTGGTAGCTCCTGCAATGTCCAAGTTAGCCGTGTCAATGCTATTGGATTCTTCCTGCTATCTATCACAATAACTGTTTCTCTAATGAATGTAGGGGATGTGAGATCATCTAGAAATTTTTTATTTCACTTGTACAATATTCTTTTGAAGCTCATCATAGGTTATATTGTATGTATCCATGACCAGACCATCATCAAGAGGAACAATTTCCTCTTCTTCTCTTGGAGCTTTCTCTGCTTTCAGAGGAGGGGGAGACTGAATAATGATCTACTGTGTGCTCTACATGAGATCAAAATCTTATTTTTGTTGCTCTGGTTCCACCTCCATGTCCTGGATTACTATTACATATTAAATTTCTTGAGAAAGTTCCTTATCCTACAATTTCTTGCTCTCTTCTTCCAGTAGCTAGCTTTGTTCCTCTTTGTCGGCTTGCTTCAGTGTTTCTTCTTCTTATTTCTTCCATCTTTCTTTTTCTTCTTTCCTTTTCATTTCTTATCTTTCCTTCTGCTTGAATTCTTCCTCCTGATTCCTTTTTTTTCTCTTTATTTCTACTTCTATGGTCACTTTCAAGATGATTGGATATGCTTTCCATTTGCGTCTCTTTTCTTCTGCTAGATTATGCATAACTTTATTCTTCCATTTTTTTTGCATTGGGTTGCACCTCACTAATAGTTCTTCTTCTGGAGTTGTTTCTGGCGGAGGAGTAACCTGTGATGTACATGAAAATTTAACTGGTTGGCAATCCTTAGAGGCATTGTAACAATTATTTATCCTTTCCTCCACAGGCATGAAAAAAGTACTACTTAGCCAGTTGAAATGAATGCTTGCACGATGTTCTTTGCAAACATTCCTGGGATCATAAGAATTGTAATCCATTTGACTAAATGCAAATTTATCTATCTCTTTTCCTTCGATGTCAACAATCTTCAAATTATTGATATCATGTAATCTGATTTTCCAAGGAAGAGTGGGCCAAGGTGTTTTCTTCTTCCTCTGCAACACTCCTGATAACCATATGGAAAGATGATAAGAAAATTCTTGCATGACCAACTTGTTGTTGGAATACCTAGGTAGAAAATGTGGAGAATTCTAACCACTAAACACTTTGAGGTAAGTTCCATCCAATGAAGCAAACTAATCTGCCAATTCTGACACTGCTTCCATCACCTCACGTGACATGCAATGTGGCTCTTCCTCAAATGTCATCTTGTACAATGGAATGACGAAGTGATCCATCAGCTTCTCCATAACTCCTTTATGGCTGCAATTTGAAAGAAACCTCTAATAAATTTGTACAATAGGAACCTTGGGTGTCCAAATCCAACTCATGCTAGGAAAGGAGTTATGAGCACATATTACATCTCGTAAGTAAGTAGACATGTATAACCTACGTTTCTTACCCTTGGGAGGCTTATTGACATTAGTTACATGGGCCCTCAATTGTTGAGTCAATAAGTCCAACCAGTTAAATAGTTTTCCTTCTTTCATAATTTGATGCAACAAGAATTCCCAACCTTTAGGAAAAGTCTCTGTACTCCATAGATCCGACAACATAGAAATGTCAAGTATTGAAATGCCTTCCTGAGAGATTTTGTCTTGTAAGTGTTGCTAGGTGTCTGGTGGAATTTGGATGGATCTTTCACCCAAATTTTGATGACATCTTTCGTGCTCAAGTAGTTAGTGGTTGCATAGAAGTGGGAATCCATGCAATATTGTCGCAGCGGTAAATGATACATACATTGAAAATCATGTTCCATAAAAGAAGCAAGCCTTCATCCAATGGTACTGTCGAGAGTCATGGTATTTGTATCCATATGTGATAGAATCTAGTTGACAATGTCTATGCATGGAAAGGTTGGAAATATACATGCAATCTTGTGTAATCTTGACTTTTGGACATTGATGTAAACCTGCCTATCTTCAAGATCTCCTTTGAAACTACTTGTTGTGGAAACATCTTTCGCAGTGTGCCATGTAATGTATAAGTTTTTCTCAATGAGTAGTTGAGTATCTGAAAGCACTAGCATAGCGACAGGAACACTCTCAAATATCTCACCACTACTTTTTTCTCTAGTGTCTTTGGAGGTGTATCTCTTGGGTGCCATGATGATAACAACTGATGGAGAGATATAACATCAAAAATTTCAGTACCTATATGACAAAATGCACTCATGGAAAACATGAATTAGCTCAAGAAAATTAGTCTATTCAACGAGATCAAGGCAACAAATCACACACTGAGAGGAAGTATTACGCAATTACTAAGATGAAGCTGGGAGACTGGCCTCATGAATAACACGTTACATAGTCTGAGCAGTCAAGGAAGTAGCTAGAGGCTTGAGACTATGCAATAAGCAGTCCCAACTGGGCATAGTGAGCGAAGGAACAACACATTACGCAATCCAAGTGGCCAAGGCTGAGGGTTTAGGCTTGTGACTGCACAATGCACATTTGGACAAGCCAATGACTATGCATTCTACAATTTCAAAGGTCAAGGCTTTCCTCTTGAAGATGAAAAATGCATAGTTGTGGAAGGAAAATGCTAGCTATAATTGCATAGATATGCTTAGGAAAGAGCAAAAACCATGACATATCTAAGTTTTGGGGCAGAAAGGAAAGTAGATCTAGCTAAGGGAAGGCTATATTAGTGAAACTAATTGCTAGAAACAAGCATACAAAATGGAAAAATGAACATGCACTAAGTGACCCCAACATCGACAACTACTGGTGGGAAAACAAAACTCAATGCGGCACTTGGAAAACATGAATGGCAGACTAAACCAACACTTGTATAGGCTAATAAAAGTTAAAAATTTAGATAATTTGAAAATAAATAGGAAAAAAAACACTTATAGAAGCTAAAACGACAAAAGGGATAGAAAAAGTGACACATGTGAAACTCACCCAAAAAAGCGCTACAAACTTGACCAAAAGTTCCTTGATCTCCTTGCGAAGGATAGATCTCAAATATCGAGAGTGAAAATGAGCTCTAGGGGCATCTATTAAATAGATTTAGGAGGGTTAGGGTTTCTGATTCACATGCCTAAAATCAAGGAAAAACTGTCGCTTGTCTTAAATCCCTAATTAGAAACTTAGTGGACTTGACCAAACATTAATCAGAAAACTCCTATTTTTTTAGGGATTCCAACTCTAATTTTTTAGGAAACTACTTTTTCACATTGCAAAATGGGATTGCAAAATTCCCAGGATTAAGGGCTTGTGCAACTCCTTTCTTAAGTGAATTGTGTAGTTTTTGAGGGGAATGAAAACTTTTGCATAGTTTCTAAGCTCAAGGTTTTCCTACATTTGAGGATTGTGCAGTTCAGATCCTCAAGGCTAGCCTACCTTCCAGGATTGTGTAGTTCAGATCCTCAAGGCTCAGTGAAACTTCCAGAGTCATAGGATTGCGCAGTCCTAGAAGACTGATAATGTTGCAAGGTTAAGGTAAGAAATGGCTTGTGTTAAAAAAATGTCAAAATGTGATAAAAACAAGACATCACAAGCACTGCATGGAATGATAAGTCTTTAACATAGCATGGATACTTGACGACAGTGAATGATAGACTCTTGTAGACAAAAGGGAGGCTCCAAAATTAAAGCATGCAAAAAAAATTGGAGTTTGGTTGTAGTAGCTACAACAAAGCCATAACTAAATTGTGTCATAAAACCATGCTTATAACTAGCATATAACCAGAATAATAACAATGATAGAATAACTATTAAAGCCACATAATAACAAGTATAAATATTAATGAAATACAAGAGGAAAAGGGCTCTTATTAACATCTGCAAAATCCAACCAAGTCAGGGACTTCCATGTACCACTTGACCATTGATTGGGCTGAACCGAATACTTGTTTTAACCAATCACCCCCATGCCATACTCCAAGCATGAATGTGGAACTCACAACAAAAAAAACAAGGCTTCCTTAGGTTTGACTGTATATCCCGAAATTACCATTCAAGGGATTTTTAGCCCCAAATAAAGAACCTATGCAACCAGGCTTTACCACAATCCCTCCATTACCATTCAAGGGATTCCTAGGCCAAAACAAAGAAACATACACTACTAGGTTTTGTCGCAATCCTTCCAAAACCAGTCAAAGGATCACTAGGCCCTCAAAAATCATGGATGCCTCTAGTTTTATTCACCAATAACTTGAGGAATTTTCCCATTTCCACCCTCAGGCATTACATTGTATCTTGCCATTACCGGTCAAGGGATTTTTAGGCCCTTGAGAATTTTCCTGGGACCACTTAACTCGGTTCCAAAACCATCCAACAATCCAAGCTCAACGAAAATGAGAACTCCATCACACTATGGCTATCAAGAAATGTCAAGGTAAAGTTGAAACCACTGTAACACTTGGAAAATCCTATGACAATGACAACAAGAGAACCAAACACAAACATGCATGTACCATGCATGCTAAAACTAGCTAGGAAATCATACACTCAACTCGATACCTACAAAGTAGTCCCATTGTATCCGCTTGATTCAACTCTTCCTTGCTTGATATTTTCTTCCCTTTTCTTTATTTTCCCTCCCTTGCCTTCCTTTCTCTAATGCTAGAGTGCTCCAAGAATGTTTTAGGTGTGCAAGAGTATGAGAGAATATAGATAATAGAGAGAATAGAGAGAGAGCTCAAAAAATGAACTTGAAAAATGTTGTGAATTGATCCTCAAAAGAATTTTTATCATTGATGCCATTATTTTCTTTAATTTCCATTATTTTTCCTTCAATTTCCTCCTCACATGCAACCTGTGACCTTTCACCCTCCTTTTCTCCTATTTTCCATTGTTTTCATAAATAATATTCTAATTAATGCCTCTTTTCCTTTTCCAATTTCCTTAGCCATAATAAACCAAATGAACACGCACTAAGATGCTTTTCCCAACATTAAGCTTGGAATAAGTGTCCCATGACCTTGGTCTTATTTTTTCATTTATTAACTTTGTTACATGAAATTTTAACCGAGGGGTGTTACAATGAGAGAATGAAATGAGAGCCCCAAAATTAAACTAACAATAGGTCCACTAACAAAAGCTATGAACTAATCATTAGAAGCATTTTTATTATTTATTTTTTTGTAAGTAAGCATTTGTATTAAGAAACAAAACATATTGTACAAAAGGACTGCCCAGGCTGACTAGAGCCTGAAGCTCTGTAGAGAATAAGACAACTTGACCAAAAGACCTCCTACAGAACCCAAAAGAAATAGGGCAGTCGATAAGGATAAACTATCCACCTCGGCTCTGAGGAGTAGACAAGAAGAGAGCAAAGCTGAACAAGAAGCAAACAGACTGGCTAGGAGGCAAGAGCGCAACTGGGGATTCTACCCAGCTTGCGTGGAATCCACAGTTCGGCCCTTTTTCCCTTTCTTCTTACCAACTTTGACCCATCCAAGTTGATCTTGTATGGATGGAAGAACTTGCAAACTATGCTAGGCGGACGGGGAGATCTCCTTGTCTGAGTCCGAAGGAGAGGTCTCATGAGAACGTTTCTGTGAGAGCAGTGGGGCGGAAGACTCCTCAGGACCTGTTGGGGGCGGGTCCTGAGCTAGCGAAGCATCCATCTCGTCCTCATTCACTTCCTCTTCATCTGAACTGGAACTAAAATCATCCATGGGGGGAGGGTCACAAGGCTTCCAGCTTTTGGATTTCGGCTTAGGAGCTGCCTTCTTCTTTTGGGCAGGGATTGCTAGGCATGATATATGAAGGTGCCCAGTGAGATGACAGGTTCTGCAGTGAAATGCTGTGTTCTCATAATCCAGGGTTTGAGTCCAATGGAAGTCTCCAACCTTGAGAATGATCTGCTCTGGTAAACCTTTACTCATGTCTGTTTCTGCGCATATTCTGGCGAAGGTATAGATGCCCTTTTCCCCTCTGGAGGTATCTGTAGCTAGAAAGCGGCCTAAGGAGTTACCGATTCCTTCAAATACAGAAAAATGCCATAAATGTACTGGGAGGTTGAGAAGTCTGACCCAGATGGGGAGTTTGGTAATGACGGCTGTGGAAGGATCAAAATCTGGGAACCAGGGGGTTAAGAATAGCCCCGCAGAATCCCAGAACCAGGGGCCCTCAGTCAAAGCTTTTTGGTAATCCTCACTGTCAACAAAAACTACAATGAAGAGCCCTTTAGAACAGAAGAGAACCTTGTAGTTGTTGGTCCAGTTAGAGTGAACCCATTTGTAGAGATCTGTTGTGCTTGGCCAAAACCCATTGAACCTGCAAATAATGCCAAATTCAACAAACAACTGGAACTGCCTGTCCATCATTGGATGCATAACTTCAATGGAGGGGTTTTCCTCCAGCTTGTCCACCAAAAAAGGTTTTGGAGCTTGGGCTGGTGCAGCAGAATGCTTGGTTTTTGAGCGTGTACAAAATCTTTGTAGGAGAACGCTGCTGCTGAAGATGACTGTCCAGCAGCCCCCCCTCGCAAGCAAAGAGAGAGGATAATGGAAGCATTTCTTTGAATATCGTAAAAGGAAAGGGGCAGGAGATCATCAAGCAGTATACCTTTGAAGAGGAGCCTTTGAGAAGCAGAAGGAATCCCCATCCTGAGGTTCAGCTTTTGCTTGAGGTCCTACACGAGATCTGAGGAGCTCACCCACTGAAGCAGAGTTTTGCCTGATAAAAGCGCTATAAAGATTTGGAAAGATTCGGAATGCTTCGCGGTGTGCTTTCCTTTGCAAGGATAGTCTATCAGGGGCCCAATCTGTTCCTGCATTGTTATTCCCTGTGGTGGGAAGCAAGCGTTCTTAGTCACTGGGTAAGGTTTGAGAGGAGGCAGGGCCTCTCTGAAGCTTACAGCTGCATTTTCTGCTGGGCTGAGCAGAGGCAGGACCACCACCAGAAGATGCTTCTCACTACGGTATTTTTGAGACTTGCTCCGAGAAGTCCATTCTCTTTGTTGTGTTTCGTCAAACATATGCCACGCATCCTCCCTGCGCAGGCTTATTTAAGATATTCTAAGAATAAGATTTTCTGGAAGCATTATCAGGCTTCCAATCCTTGGGAGACGCTCGGAAAGGAACCGAAACGAGGGAAAAGGGACATACAGAGTAGCCCAGCTTCCCGCCCTAAAAATGAACTGGGGAAAAGGGACCAAACAGGGGAAAAACATCATTAATGAAAAAGAAAATAAGCCCTCAGGCTGAGGGAACTCTTGCTGAGCCACTATCAGGGAGCGGTTTCCGAACGTGGCGAAGCGCAAACCCCTGCTAGGTTGCTGGCAAAAGCCATCACGGGAAAAGCTGAGCAAGTGGAGGACGCCGGTGCTGAGGACTGCCCCTTCGCCGGCAGAGATCTTCTTGAAAGAATAGCTGCGCAGCCAACACAAAACGGGCCAACCAACCACATGGTCAGGTCCTGGGAGGGGAAGTGCCGTGGGGATGCAGCGATCCCTGGCTGCGTCGGACTGAGCGAAGTTGGACCTGTAGAAAACCCTAGTCGCCACCATTCTATTCTCAAAAAATCTTTGGAGGCAATTTCTAATTGTCACTCCAACCAGAGCAAACAACAGAAGCATTTTTATTATTGAGGCCTCTATTTTTTTCATTTTCCTTCATTTTCCTCTAATTTCCTTAGCATGAAAATTTGTCTCTTCTCCTTCTTTTTCTTCTATTTTACTTTATTTCATAAATAAAATGGAAATTATTGCCACTTTTCCTTTACCAATGCCTTTGCCAATTTCCATAGCCATTAATAAATTGAAATTGATTCCCACTATAGTGCTTTCCCACCATTCATCTTGGAATATGTGTCCCATGAACTTGGTCTTATACGTTTTTGTTTTTACATGGAAAATAAACCAGCGGATTTCACACAAGGTCACTTTATGGTGGTGGGGTATCCAAAAAAAATTCCTCTTTTACTATATCAAACCTCATTTATGAGACCACCATTTTATTTTTCTCATTGATAAATTTCAAGTGATATAAATTTTACTTCATTCTAAGCTCTGTAAACATATTTATGGAACATCGTTCATTATTCTATGTCATGTCAATATACGGTATCACTAATACAAGACTGACCTACACCCATGAATCACCACTACATAGTGACATGGCCTCTAGCACATGGATAACATGTGATAGTCTTGTGTCCACATGTCAACTATGCTAAGTCCACAAGCTATAAATGTGGTCTTCTAGGCCATATTCAGATCCATGGATTTATTTGTTTATCATATAGCCATTTATAATTCTTCTAGATTTTATATCTGATCACTCTTTAGTTAATCGATCAAACCTCCACATATCCATAGCATCCATAATATGGATGTTTCCAAAATTTTCCAATTAAATAAAGGATGTATTCCTAGATATCCATAACATTTTCCATTAGGAAGGTTTCAAAAATCCAATTTATTTCAAAATAGATATTTCCAAATTTCAAACTCCTAGACACATGGAACATCCATCATCTTTATTTTGACATCATATTCCATTTTCATGACCATGTGACCCTCCACATCAAAACAACCATACTCTAGTTTCCACATCATCATTATTGTTATTGTGGCTACAATTCCACACTTCTAGATATATATATTTCTAGATAATAAAGCCACTGACATCTAGGGAAATATTAAAATACTATTTTCCCAAAGTTATTGTGGCTACAATTCCACACTTTTATATATATATATTTCTAGACAGTAAAGCCATTAACATTTGGGGAAATATCCAAATACTATTTTCCTAAAGTTATGGATCCCGAACTCGTAATCTCCACATCATATGCTAGGTCAACAACCACATCAACCACCACATTATCTCCTTTACCATTTTTCCATGTTAGTGTGCCACATTAACATGCCACATCATATTGCCTTATCCATATTGCCATGTCAACATGCCACTTCACCACCCCTTCAATTCATACTCAAACAAGGGTTTATCACACTGGTATTCACATAATTTTCCACATGTTCTAGCTATTTGGCATCCAAATCTAGTTTCTTTTTATACTCAAATTTAGCTTTTTGAAGAGTTCTTAATCCCATATACATAACCATTCCATTAGGGTTAGACCATGGTATGTTTTTCATATAGGGTTCCATCAATCTGGACCATTCACCATCTAGATGGTTTATAGGGTATGTATAATAATTTTTCCAAATTTCTAGATATCGAGATATTTGGATATTTGGAACATCCATTATCCACTTAACCTTGACACATAAAAGAAATAATATATTCCCTAATATTTATATATAGGTATATATGGGACATTTGACATCCACAAGACTTCCACCTTTTTTATCCCCTTTCTCCCTATGCTAGGCATTATTCATAGCCACAATTTTCCCATGGGACTAGTGTTTAGGGCTAACTCTAGGCACTGTATTTGGGGATTTTTATAAACCTCCTTATTTTGATAATTATGCATCCTCTTTACCAATCCAATTTATAAAATGAAAATTACTTTTCTTATGTACAGTTAAGGACATTGAGGCCTTCCACAACCTATAAAGGAATCCAAAACTTCTCATCCACAACCATTAACTGGGCATTTTCTCCAAGCTGTCAAAATACAACCGCAACTCATATAATTCCCACCTGAATGAAAATTCTCACTTGTCTCAATCATATAAACACAAGGTTTCAATTCCAATGTTTAGCTATAAGGGTCACAAATGGGGCCCAAACCATGAGATATCAACACCATCATTATACCTTTAAAGCATATGTGCAAGAATACCTTCAAACATTCATATCCTATAATAGGGATACATTATAGTTTCTCAACCACATAGTTATCCCCCATAGGAATCATTAGCATTCACATCTGTTTTAAATACCATCAAGGCCTAATGAGGCCTCTCGATAAATTTCTACCATTTCACATTTTTTATACGGTATTATTATGTGTTCACATTTACATGGGAAATATTTAATATTACGTAGTATCGTCGTTTCATTCTTATGATTATGTTCTATATAATGAAGACCACAAGTAAATTATATTAAATAACTAGTAAGTAAATTATATGAAATTATTATATTTAAGAATAATAAATTTATGAAGTAAAAAATATCATTAATTTGTTATGAGACAATTCAACCCTAAGGCCCCACTCTCAAGTGAAGCTTTAAAAATGGTGAAACATTTTAAAATGCTATTATAATATTCCAAATAAATGATTTTATAAGGTTATATTTTTAAAGTAAGATAATTTTTTGGCAATAATTGCTTTAGGAATGAAAGGGGGGCATTGACATGACATGACATGTGGAAAACAAATGGGAAAATAAGTGACTCGACTAAGGTGAAAGAAGGTTGTTAAAGAAGGTTGTTAGGTAAGTGGTGAGACATGTGATAAGAAAGTGGTAAGCAAGTGGCAAGCAAGTGGTAGGAAAGTAGTATCTAATTAAGCTATGATGCATGATAAGTGGTAAACCCATAGCGATGATATCACTTGATGGTCATAATAAAATCAAAGAAATAGGAAAATCATTTAACATGAAAGGAGTCCCCGTCAAAAACTTGTAGTTAATTAAATGCTTCATTAACTTGGACTTATCATATAAGATTCACATTTTTACAGGAGGAAGGAATTGTCTCATAATATGAAAATTTTCCACTAACATGTCGAAAAAAGGTAAACATGAGCTAATAACATGTGCTTGTGGTTTTTATTAAGGATAAGAACTTCCATGATGTATGCAACTTATCTAAACTAGTTAGATATTGAAACTAATTATTTCCATAATTACATCAAATAACTTCCGCTTTTTTAAGGGATTACATCTATTCTTTAGAATAGTTACCATGATCTATAGTTATAAAGATCTCAAAAGATTCACTTGAAATTTCAATGCCTAGACATGGTAGTGGCATCCGCATAGGAATTCCTCTAGCTTAGAGGTGAAATGCACATCAAAAGATCCACTTTTATTTCAATGTCTTGACATCATAGTGTTTTATTGTCATAGGAACTCACACAATTGGGAATCGCAATGTCCACTAAAACTTATTCTCTTAATTATGATTAAAGTGATAAGCATTAAGTATCCTTTTAAATTAATTAAGCATATTAGTTTTCCACGCATAAATAAATATATTGATTATTATTTTTGTATATAAAAATTAATATTACTCATAATTATGTCCATCCATTATTAAAGTTTAAGATAATTTCGCTAAATGACAAATTATTTTTGATAATACATATTTATATTAAAAATATGTTGATTGTCACTAATATAACATTATTTTTAAAATATGAAAGTATATTATTGAGTGGTGGAATGAGATCGTAATTCTTTTAAAACTTGGAATCTGAACTGTTACAAAATTATATTTATAATGAAACAAGATATTCCTACATGTCATTGATTAACAAATCTTAATTATAAACCATTCTTGATTAACAAATATTAATTATAAACCATTCTTATAACCAAAAACTAGTACAAACCAATTTAAACCTTAACTACACATTCTAAATAAAAATATTTATAAGTTAATAAAAATTTACTTGTTAGAAAAATAATATAAAATATGTTTTACATTTAAAATCTAAAAATTGGCTTAGTGTTTTAATTTACTTATGTTTCATACTCTTTTCTTCCTTAAATTATGATTCGTAAGTACATATTTTTAATTGTAAATATAAAATTCCTAAACCATTTATAATTAGAATATAAAATTCCTTTCATAATTTTATTACATATTTTGTAAAAATTTATTTACAATTATAATTAAATATACAATATTCCTTTTATATTTTATTACATATTTATATATATAATTATATATATATATATATAATATAATATATTAATATATATATATAATATATATAATTAAGTATATAATATTCTTCCATAGTGTTTTTATAATTTTTTTTATTAATAATAAAGAATAAAAATTATACTATGTTCCATATTTACAAAGCCAAATTAATTAATAACAATCAAATAACAGAGAAAAATACACTAAATTTACAAACCAACTATTAATAACATCAAATATAACATAGAAGAATACAAACCAATTTATAAAGGGAAAAAATAAAAAGCATAAGAATGTACTATTTAAAAATATTGGTATCCTTTGAAATTTCAAAATTGTAAATTAATCTCTTACCAAAATTTAAAATTATTAAAAAAATAAACAATTCCAATAGTAATCTACTCACATCGATATGTTATCCACTAGTAATACATTAATATACCTAACAATAATTTAGGAAATGTATTGATTTTCATTATTATAATTCTTCACATTAATAAAGAGTACTAAAACAAAAACAATTGTGACTCTATGATCACACTAGCCAATCCATCTATTTTATACCCAATGTTGAGATATGAAAATAATATTTATATTAAACTGTTAGACATAATAAACATGTGAATATATTTAACATATAATTTCCCTATAATAATAGGGAAAAAGCTACATTTAATACACGTTGTGTTATGGTGCCAACATGCCATCCCATTACAAATATTTTTATTTTATTTTGTATTGTATTCGATGAATTGTATGGGTAGAAATATTTCTTTTTATCTTACTTTTATTCATTGAGTAATTAAAATGGATTATTACTCTATTTATTTTTATGATTTTTATGATTTGTAGAGTATAATTTTTTCCCGAAATAATTCATTATAAAGTTAATTATAAGAATTATATATCATTAAATTTTATCGGGAGTATAATTTATGTTATGGTCAACAAAACTAGTTCCACAGAATTTCATTGAAAGATTAAGGTTCTACTCAATAAATCAAAAAAAAAATCATATATTTTTTATAATAAAATATATTATAAAATAAATTTAATAAATAATTTAATATTAAATCAAAAAACATAATTCAAGGGTTTGATTTAAAAATGTAACTGAATTATAATGAATTTTTTTAGAGAAATATTATAAATATGTGGTGGAAGATGATAATATCATATTATTGAAAGATTAAGGTTCTACTCAATAATCAAATAAAAAACAAATATTTTTATAAATCAAATATATTATAAAATAAAAATAAATAAATAATTTAATATTAAATCAAAAAACATAATTCAAGGGTTGATTTAAAAATGTAACTTGAATTATAATGAATTTTTTTAGAGAAATATTATAAATATGTGGTGGAAGATGGTAAATATCATATTATTTGATTAGTAATTTAGTTTTATAATCGGTTTGGTTTTACGAAAGGTTTTGTGAAATATATTATTGTGTCTTTTCTCTAGTATATATTTATTTATTTAATAATTTTTTTTGTAAGTATTATGGTTTTGATTGTATGGTAATAAATATATTATTATTTATTATTAAATTTATAGGTTACAGTCAAGCTATACTTTAAATTGGTGTATAGATTTTTTTATTTCTGGGACAAGGGACTCATTTCTTTGCAACAATTTGACTGCTAAGTCTATGAATGCATACATACTCTATCCCCTTTTGGTTTTGAACCTATGCCCTTTTAGGAGAAAGCACATACTCTTTACCATTAATAAATGTGAGAAATTTTTGTTGTATTGAGTATATATTAGATTTGGATTATAAATTAAGAAATTGAATTGATCTACATTTAATATATTAGTAATGTGATGAATATCGATTCTTTCATTTCGAACGAAAATTTAATGAGGAAAAATATATATTGTTTGGGAAATTTTCTTCATTTTTAGTTTTTATTCTAAAATTTTGATTTGTTGATTAGATTAAAAATCCTAACATTACTTTATTAAAAGTAATGTTCATGAAAGGAATAAGAACAAATATTAAGAAAATTTAGAGAGGATATGAGAACTTATTATCCAAATTATAATTAAAATAACTAATTTTCAAAATTTTCACTTTTATATTATTTTCTCTTATATGACCATCCAAATTATAATATATTTTCTAATGTGCTTATCTTTATTTATATCCATGGTGCTAGCATACAAATCTCTATATTTATTATCATTGAAAAATTCATGAATTACTTGAAACCAAATAAATACTTGTAATTAAAACAGGATAAACTTTCCACAAAAACTTTTCTAAACATTTATAAAATTGTTTACAAGAGATTCTCTATATATCTAACACAACATCCTTACAAACATCTATATTGAAATATGTAATCACCCTTCCAACATTTACCCACTTTTATTGGCCTGCCAAAGTAAACATGAGTTTAGGACTACTATGACATGACTCAACCTCCTAATTACAATTAAGGAAGTGGAATCAACAAACAAAAACTTTACTGACCTTCCTTAGGAGCTATAGGACCCCCACTAGCCAAACAACCATTCTAGGTGACCAAACCCTGAGCTAACTTGCTTTTTGAGTGATCTAGACTCCCATTCACTTGCATAACAAGGAAAGCCAATGGTTGTAACCCTCTAGTCATGTGGATAACCCTTCCTCCTAATGACTATAGTCTAGATTTCCCAGTTTTGAGCATGCAACCCCATAATCTAAGCCACTTTTTCAGGGCTAGTATCCAAAACTCTGCTCAGGACTTGATAAAACTTTCTAGAACAATGAATGACACTAAGAAAAATCCATTAATACAAAACATAGCTAATAACTTGACCTAACTAGACCTAGCCATGAAAGTCATTCCGTCAAACACATAGTGAGCATGAAATCTATAGGTCATGAATGCATATCGGAACATAGGAGTCTGATACTTATTTGAGAATCATCAAGAATGTTTAATACCCTCTGAAAATAGATGCAATAACATCTATTAGGTCAAGAATTTAATAACTATTCGTTTACTAATCAAAACATTATAAGAACCATAACTAGAATTTGTCATAAAACCATGCTTATAACTAAAATATAACTAGAATAATAATATTAATAGAATAACCATCAAATCCACATCGTAAGAAGTAAATTTACTCATAAAATACAAGAGTAAATTAACTTTTACTAACATATGCAAAATCCAACCAAATCAGGGACTTCCACTTACCACCTGACCACACATTGTGTTGAACCAAATCTTTCTTTTAAACAATCACCCTTGTGCTATATTCTAAGCATGAATCTAGGATCTCATGGGATAAACCAATGCATAAACAAACAAGGGAATCTAGAGGTTAAACCACCTCCACCCTCACATTACCATGATATCACCTAAACTAGTCCCGAGACCATAAAACCAAACCAAGCTTAGATGCCTCAAAATTACTTCACCATTCCTTGAGGAATTTTCTTGTTTCCACCCACCTGTTGAGTGCTTCATGAAGAAAACCATCTCCACCCCCAACCCTTTGGGATTTTTGAAGAGCACATCATCCAAATCCAAAATGTTTTGGCAATCCAAAGATTAACGAAGAATGAATCCCATCACACTGTGGTGTAGGTAAATCCTGAGTGTGGACACAAACAATTCCTCTAGCCCGAGAGAGTGAGTCTAGTGACAAACAAACAATCTATGGAAAACTTCCTTAAGCTAGAATCAAATAAGAGGGCCCACCTCTTAGAATTCTATTCCGCTTGGTGATGATTCTGCTTCCTTACTCTAGCTACTTTGCATTTCCTTCCTTCGAATACCTGAAACAAGAAAACAAACAACAACAACAAACATGATAGCATATAAATTTCATTCAGCCTACATAAAAGGTCAAGGAACATTAAGAAATAAAATGTAAGATAACTCTTTAATGTAGGAAATCAATCAATAGTTGTATTCATATAAGTTCAGAAAGAGATTACAACCAATGCCTTGATGTTGCTGGTCTCCTCCGACGTATCTGGGTTCCCATAGTTCTGCTAGCATATCATGGATAGCCCTAACAATGGAAGTTTTAAGGCTTCTTCCCTTTAGTCTCAAACCAAACCAAACACATTATTCTCCCTCAAACATAAACTAGAGAGCTACAAGTTATAATATCTTGTTTGTTATTCAAACTCCAAAAATACTAAAACTGAAACTACATCCAAAAACTAGTTCATCTTGGGAAAGGTGGGGCTTATATAGCTTTGATGGAGGGGAGATGGTTCCTCTTATCATGGGAGAGGCCTTATCTCTTGGGTTGGCTCCATCTTAATAGGGGAAAGGAACCCAAACTGACTTCCTCAGCTCCATCCAGCCCAACCATTTACTAGACTTCCATTATGAAGCTTCTAGACCTGGAAGCTTCGACTCCATATTTAAAAAAATTTCCAAAAGAGGATCAACGTGACTGATAAAAGGCTCAGTAGCATCGTACGGTGCTAGTCCTAGTTTTAATCTCTGCAAATTGGCATGAGGAGGACACTAGTCATTAGCGTCAGTCTTGTAAACTGGGGTAAAAGGAAGATTCTTGGGAAATGATGCGAAAGCGAATCATTCTACTCATGAAGAGGGACATAATGGGAGTTTCTTCATGATGGGAAAGCATGTAAGGTTCATTTTAGAGGTCCTCCAAGATTGTGGAATGGGGAGTACAGGGACAGTGAAAAAATGTTGTGTAACAGATGCCCCAGAAAGTGTGAAGGTTGAACTAGACTAAGGGGTGAAATGCTTTACAAGTAGATGCGGGGAACTAGAGTCCTTCGTCGGAAAACCTAAAATCAAGCATAGATACATATACATTATTGGAAAATCTGACAAATGATACATGAATCATGGTATGGACGTAGCCATCCAGAGAATGATCATGTAAATGTATCAAAGCCATGGGATCAACCATCCAATAATGAGAAGGATCACATCTAACAACTCATAGTATGGTTGTAGCCATCCATTTGAAAGAGAAATGTATATCAACATGATCATGTCACATTGCCTTACAACCTGGTGCTATAGGGATTAATGCACGGGTGTTTGATGATGTAGAAACCCTCAAGGATCTTCCCCAGATCCTTGGCATATGGTCAGAATTAGCTGCAGTTGTCACAAAGATGCATGCATACCTATGTTTAACAAATGAATATCAAAGCTAGAAGGAATTATTACCTCAAGTCTTAGTGTGGTGTTGATCGAGAGCATAATCTAGCTAGGCAAAAGACCCTTGAGCCAGCTCCAGATCAATGCTTGCACATAGAAAAGACAAGCATAATATTACAACATAAAACCTTGATAAACAATGCATAAACATGTAAAGATATCTAGTTTCATATATCTAAGCCACTCATGCTAACGATATTGTATAAACATATAAACAAGTTATACTACCAACATCACGGAGTGGACAACACAATTATAGTTCTATATTGATGTAGAAATAATGATTACAAACATCGGTTGTATCAGCCTTCCCTTACCCCTATAGCTCCTCTCTCTCTCCCTCCTTAACTTCTTATGATGCCTTAGTCTGAGTGATCCAGGTGGATCTTCAGATACAATGGCATGGAAAAGCTTAGAAATCAAAGTGCTCAGAATGAAGTCAACTCAGGACCAGAGTGTAGATCTCGTCATCTTGATTCCAACGGCACAAATGATACTTCAATCCGAGTTCGGGTGACGAATTTATTGCAAAATGAAGGTCGCTTTGTTCCTTAAGAAAATGAGGTTTTTTCCTTTAAAAATGGGTTTAAGCCTTAAAAGGAAAAATCTTAATCGGAGGATCCATGGAGGCGAACTTAAGAAGGGCGCAGCGAAAATCCCGATCGCCGATCTCTGATAAATTGGCAACGTGATCGAAGGGAAATCGGATCGAAAGAAAGGATAATCTATATATATATATCTATATATATATATATATATATATATATATATATATATATATATATATATATATAATATATATATATATAGATATAGATATCAGCGATATCGGAGCAGGTAGGGGTCGACATGCGATGCGGCGATAACGCGATCGGCGGGATTTTTATCAGCGATCAGGACACCGAGCCAATATGTGAGTAGGATGCCGATGTGATCAGTGATCGGTGGTTAGAAATCCCCAATTAACAGGACTGTTTCACCCCCGATATTTCGATTGTGATCTCGAGCTCGGACCCGATAAGGAATATATGCCCAATTTAAAAAAATTTGAAATCTGGGTAAATGGATTCTTGTCGAATTTTAGTGTTTTCTCATGGTTTTTGGTATCTATCTCTTCAATGATAAAGAGGCTATATTTAAGGGTCGATTGTGCCTATCAATCCTTCCACTCCATCGGCCTCTCTTTTGATCTAGATCGCCCTGATTTAAGCGAGGTTTGTTCGAAAGACCCATTATAAAAGCCCGATGGTTGGACAAGCATGAAGAGAGGAATTTGGAGCACGTTGTTTCGTTTGGAAGGAGAGTTCCAGGAGGTCGATAGTGCACTTCATTTGTTTTGGAAAAGTTGTAGATGTTTTCAGCGGCTTTCAATGCCACAGATGCATTGGTGCTGCCCACTTCTCCATTTGAGTTCTCCATTTCACGGCCATCTTTCAGAATGGAGGTATAAGCCTCCGATGATTGTAATTCTCTTCTTTTTATGCCATTTAATATAATGGCCTCCCCATTGTTCGAGCAGGGCCCAAAGATGTAGGCTGAATTGGACAAGCTCCATTATCAAGACTTGGTGTCTTCTTTTGTTCCTTTTATGTGCTTTCGTCTTCTTTTCTTGTGTGCACATTAAATTTCTGTGTTAAGCTACAATTTTGCATGTGATTCTTTTCATACATCTATAAGCGAAAGTATATTGGATCAAGTGGTATCAGAGCAAGGCTTTTTAGATGTGAATTGCATGTTTGTATGCTAACAAGAAACAGGATTCAAAGAGGCAAAGGGGAACTAGAACCTTTCGATCCCGAAGCAGGGCATGCACCTCAAAGGAGAAACATGGCAGAAGATGAAGCTCATCTTGAAGAGGAGTGTAACTTCAAAAAGACCTTCTATTCAATGGCAGAGAATATCAGTCTGCTAGTTTTAAGGCTAGAGAAAGGAGAAGAGAGGAACCTAGAAGGACAAGGTTCAGCACATGGGAATGGTGGAGAAGAACCCCCTCCTTCTCCTTCCTTAAATTAGATGTTAAATTTGATCTTCCTATGTTTAGTGGTGAAAGTAACACAGAGAAACTTAATAATTCAATTAGGTAGATTAAGGTCTAATGTAGGATTCAATAGATCGTGGAGGATGAGGCAAAGATCCTGCTAGCCTCTCTATGGCTAAGCAGCATTGCTCTCATTTGGTGGGAGAGAAAATTGTAGAGCAGTAAGAATGTGAGTAAGCTGTTTTCCTCATGGCCTGATTTCACTTCTGCATTAAAGGAACGATTTTATCCCTTAGGATATAAGAAAAAATCTTTGATGAATTGGCAATATTTAAGGCAAGGCAAAGGGCAGGATGTTCAGAGTTTTATAGAAGAACTTAGAAAGCAAGAACTGAGTTTGGGTATTGCACTTGATACACTAGAAGTTGTAACTAAGTATATTAGCTCACTGCATAGTTATATTAGACATTCATTGTTGTTGTTTGAACCAACCACTATTGATTCAACTAGTGTAAAAGAAATTCATAATGAGAATAAGGGCAAAAATGAAAGAGATGATAAGTCCAAGAAGCCATCGTTCAAACCTCCCAATGGAAAATCCAAAGTGAAATGGAAAGGGAAGGAGAAGAAAACAGTAGTAGCCAAAGAAGGAGAGCAACCTTATTGCAATCACTACAAGAAGGAAGGTCACGATGATGATCATTATTGGAAGCAACACCCAAAAAAGTGTCCAAAGAAGTATGAAGGAAAAGGGAAGCAGAAGACAGTGGTAGTGGTGTAGTAAGACGTTGGATCGGATTCGGGAGATGAAGCACTGATCACAGCAGCAGGAACAAAAGGTACTCTTACACCTCATGTTAATTCTGAATCGCATGAAAGCACTAATTCTGTAAATGAGTCCCTTCCGAATGACCGAGAAAGAATTGAACTGTTTCATATCAGAGTTGTTGTAAATCATACTAAAGTTGAAACTCTGTTTGATACTGGGTCCCAAGCAAAATTAATTGCAGAATCCCTGGCAAAGAAACTCGGCTTAGAGACAAAACCACACCCGAAACCTTACTCGTTGGGATGGATAGATGATAAAGCAAAATTGAATGTAACCCAGTAGTGTAAGGTCAAATTTGTGATTGTGTCTAAGCTAGTAGATGAAGTAGAATTGGATGTAATACCATTGGATATCTATGGCATAGTGTTAGGGAGCCCATACCTGTATGATATAAAGGCAGTCTTTTTCTGTCATGAAAACAAATAACAAATCACCAAAGATGGGGTAGAATATATAGCAAGGGCTCATCAAAATAAAATCAATGCCAGCCTTGTAAGCGCTGGACAAATGAAAAGACTAGTGAATTCCAGTAAGGGATGCATGCTTATGGTTGTAAGGGAAAAGGAGGCAGAATTCGTTGATGCTTTCCAGCGCTGTGATTGGGAGCATAAATAGGAATTATCTGACTTAATCTCTATTATGATGAGTTGTTTTAGGAGCGAAGGGATTACCTCCGAAGAGGGAAATCCAACATGAAATTCAACTACAGCATGACACTCTACCAAATATTGGCATGTACAGGATGTTGGTTATTGAGATGGAGGAAATCAAGAGACAAGTGTAGGAATTGCTGGACCAAGGTGTCATCAGGCCAAGCACCTCTCCGTGTGGTTCACTGATTGTTTTAGTGCCAAAGAAAGATGACACATGGAGGATGTGCATGGATTACCGTGTGCTCAACAAAATTGTGGTGAAAAATCGCTATCCACTTCCTTGCATAGATGATTTATTGGATCAACTAAAGAGTGTTGTTTATTTCACAAATTTGGATTTGCACACTAGGTCAAAATTGCGGAGCAGGACGTGTGGAAAACCACCTTCAAGACCAAGCAGGGGTTGTTCGAATGGATGTTGATGCCATTCGGACTTTGCAATGCTCCAGCCACTTTTATGAGGGTTATGAATGATATATTTTAGCCTTTCATTGATGATTTCATTCTTGTGTATTTAGATGATATACTTGTCTTTAGTAAGAGTTGGGTTGATCATGTGTGTCATGTAAATAAAGTGCTTGATGTACTGAAAAAAAGAAAAACTCTTTGTAAAATTGTCAAAGTGTGAGTTCAGGAAAACCTCTTTGGGTTACCTAGGTCATATTGTTGGTCATGGTCAGTTAAATGTTGATTGCTCTAAAGTTGAAGCAATAATAAATTGGCCTAAGCCTACTAGTGTAACCGAGTTCCATAGCTTTCTAGGTGCAGTCCATTGTTGGAGGAGATTTATTGCTAATTTCTCTGTTATTGCAGCACCTTTGCACACATTGACAAGTGTGAAACAAGTCTTCCAATAGGGAGGAAGACAGCAGAAGTTCTTTGAAACATTGAAGGAAAATATCAGCACCGAGCCAGTCTTAGCCTTACCTAATATCTAATAGCCATTCGAGATCGAAACTGATGCCAACAGTTATGCCATGTGAGTTGTACTAATGCAGCAAAAGAAGCCAATTTGTTACTATTCTGAGAAGTTTTCTCAAGCTGTGATAAACTATCCCACCTATGACAAGGAGCTTTATGCCTTGGTGCAGAGTGTGAAAAAGTGGAAATACTACCTGATCGGTAAGGAGACCATCATCCATACAGATCATCAACCTTTGCAGTACCTTCAGTCACAAACCAAGTTGCAACAATCTTGTCATTTCAGGTGGATGGACTTTCTTCAACAGTTTCATCTAGTTATAAAGTATAAGAAGTGCACTATTAATAAAGTGGCTGATATGCTATCTTTCCCTCCTATTTTTGCTTTTGTTATTTTGCATAATGCTTCATTATCTTTTGAGAGTTATGATAAACAATATGCTAACAATGATGACTTTAACAAGGTTTATGCAAAACTAACCCATGGTTCACAGGTGGACAACTATAACTCGCAGGGGAAATTGTTGTATCACCTTGGTAAATTGTGTATTCCCACTGGGGAAAGAGTACATGTAATTCGAGAGGCCCACACCTCTCTTGTGTCTGGACACTTTGGTGACGAAAAGACTTTATGTCATGTACAAAGATTTTGTTTTTGGCTTCATATGAAAAACATTGTGATTTGCTATGTAAAGGGTTGTGTGATGTGTTCTGTTTCAAAGCCCTCTAATAGAAAAATCAAGCTCTACACACCACTCCCTATTCCGAGTTGTCCATGGGAAAGTGTGTCAATGGACTTTGTAGGAGGTTTGCCTTTGTCTAGGAAGAGTCACGACTATTTGTATGTTGTTGTTGACCAATTTAGCAACATGTGTATTCTTATGCCTTGTAAAAGGCAGATTACTTCAGAGCAGACTACTTCTCTTTTCGTTCAACATGTTTGGGTCCACTTTGGATTACCTACATCAATTGTGTCAGATTGGGACTCTCGCTTTATTGGAGAGTTTTGGACCAGCTTGTGGAGGATGATGGACACCAAATTGAAAAGAAGCATGACATTTCACCCGCAGACTGACAGACAGACAAAGGTTGTAAACTGTACCATGGTACACTTATTACGAGGCTATTGTGGGAAACATCCCAAGCTATGGGATGAAAATCTCCCATATATACAACATTCCTACAATTGAGCAGTGCATTCATCTACGTAGTGTTCACCATTCAAGACATGTTTTGGTTACCTACCAAAGGACCCTTTTGATATGGTCTTTGGAAGGGAAGATAGCTCCAATAGACATAATGATAGGGACAAAGATCAACAGTTCATTCAACGAATCCAATTGATTCACCAAGCAGTGCAAGAGCAGTTGGAGAAAAGTCAAGCCTGTTACAAGGCTCAACATGATAAACATTGAGTTGACCATCAATTCCAAGTGGGCGACAAAGTGTGGTTCCACATCAAAAAAGACAGGATGAAGGGGGAAGGAAAGAAGTTGCGACCAATCTGGTATGGACCATTCACCATTTTGGAGAAGATTGGAAATAATGCCTTTCATCTTGACTTGTCGGTATATGTGTAGATGTACTCAGTAGTGAATGTGGAGAACCTAAAGCTGTATGAACCACCTTTGATCATGGACACTGATGAGGTGGACACAGTTCCTACAGTCGATGATTTTTCACTAGAATATCTCGATGAGTTTCCCGAAGACATCATCCTCGACAGAAGAACTAGGACTTCAAGGTGAGGAGATGTAGAATACCTTCGAGTTGGTTTCAAGGGAATGCACCCCAACAAGGCCAGATGGCTGGAGAAAGAGAAGGTGAGGGAACAATTCCCTCACTTTCCAATTGACTAATGAAAGCTTTTGGCAGCCCAAAAGCTCCTCAATGGGGAGGATTGATCCAGGTGGATCTTCAGATACAATGGCATGGAAAAGCTCAGAAATCAAAGTGCTCATAATGAAGTCAACTCAGAACCAGAGCGTAGATCTCGTCATCTTGATTCCAACGACATGAGAGATACTTCAATCCAAGTCCAGATGATGAAGATATTGCAAAAGGAAGATTGCTTTGTTCCTTAAGAAAATGAGGAATTTTCCTTTAAATTTGGTTTAAGCCTTAAAAGGCAAAAATCACAATCGGAGGATCCATGGAGGTAGACTTAAGAACAGCGCAGCAAAAACCCCAATATTAAATCGGCATCGACGATTGAAGGGCAATCAGATCGGAGGAAGGATATATATATATATATATATATATATATATATATATATATATCGGCGATATAGGAGCAGGTAGGGGCCAACTTGTGATGCAGAGATAATGTGATCGACGGGATTGTTATCAGTGATCAGGACACCGTGCCAATTTGTGAGCGGGATGCTGATGTTGATATCAACAATCGGCGATTGGTGGTTAGAAATCCCTGATTAACAGGACTGTTGCACCCCCGATATGCGGATTGTGATCTCAAGCTCCGGCTTGATAAGGAATATATGCCCGATTTAATAAATTTTGAAATTCAGGTAAATGGATTTTTGCCGGATTTTAGTGTTTTCTCAGGGTTTTTGGTATTTATCTCTTCAACGATAAAGATGATATATTTAAGGGTCGGTTGTGCCTACTGATCCTTCCACTCCACTAGCCTCTATTTTGATCTAGACTGCCCTAATTTAAGTGGGATTTGTCCGAAATACCGATTATAAAAGCTCGATGGTTGGACAAGCACGAAGAGAGGAATTTGGAGCATGCTGTTTCATTTGGCAGGAGAGTTCCAAGAGGCCGATAGTACACTTCATCTATTTTGGACAAGTTGTAGACGTTTTCAGCCCCTTTCAACACCAAGGACGCATTGGCGCTACCCACTTCTCCATCTAAGGTCTCCATTTCACAACCATCTTTCAGAATGGAGGTATAATCCTCTTGTATGTAGCTGATGATTGTAATTCTCTTCTTTTTATGTCATTTAATATAAAGGCCTCCCCATTGTTCAAGCTGGGCTCGAAGACATAGTCCGAATTGGACGAACTCCGTTATCAAGGCTTGGTGTCTTCTTTTGTGCCTTTTATGTGCCTTCTTCTTCTTTTCTTGTGTGCACATTAAATTTTTGTGTTAAGCTACAATTTTTCATGTGATTCTTTTCATACATCTATAAGCAAAAGTATCTTGGATCACTGAGACTATGCTTGAAAGTCAAATAGGCAATTATTTCAAATGGTTCGAACTCTTTCACAATGGCCCCAACCTTGCATATATATCACGTGAGGATAGGGTTGCCAAGTCCTTCATGAGTTCCATTAGGCAATTCCTCCGAACAGGTCGAGTTGTGATGTTTCCTTGCTTTTGTGAGCTAACATAGGAGAGAATCTTGGTATATTTCTCGGTCAAATTGTTCCTTAGCCCATAGAAACTCATTAAGTTTCACTAACACTCTTCCCAAGGTAACAAACAGAGTTACCCTAGGCATTAACGCACCCTTATCCTTGCTAGGAAGCTTTATAAGGCAGGTTTCTAGTGTTTAGACAACGTTAGCTTGACAATTGGGTCTCTGAACTTGGTCAGTCCTTCAATCATCATGTCTTTCTCCTTTGAGATGGTGAGGAGGTCATTTTCCTGTATAACATATGCCCCCTAAAGTATGAGATTAGAGGCTATGATGATGGCCAAAATACTTTATATTTAACTGTCCTTTTCTTTGGAAAAGAGAGAGAGAAGATTGGAGCTTCGGGCAGTATGAGAAACCTGATACAACACATATATAAAACAACTAAAATCATGTCCCGAGTGGGGCATTCCCATGCTCAGTATCTATGTCAAAGTGATTTTCTCAATAAAGAGATATGATGATGCTGGCCGCCGATAAGCACAATGCGGAACCTGTTTCATAATAGGATCATTCAGATGGGCTGTCTCCAAAAAACAATAAACGCAACTTGGGAGAGGAAATAAGGCTGAGTGATGCAAGCCTCTACCCAAGATCTTGATTTCCGCTTCACTGCAATAGCATATATTGATACATGTGAATATAGGCATTGAGGTTGAACATGCATGGAATTGTTTGATTACCAGTCAATAATGGAGACTGTTAATAGAATTGAGGATGGCCACTGATAATGGTGATGGTCTCCAAGATGCATAGTACAATCTAGCAAGTGTGAATAATTTTTTTTTGTCATTGAACACTCGTAGAATCGTTTAACAAGGAGCCAATATTGAAAGCCCCTAACCAAACACAAGGTGACATGCCAATGATGTCTGCAAGTACCAAGGCACTGAAGTGTTTCTGGGTCTTCTTCCTAGATAGAGTGTTGAAGTCAATAGGAAGAGACCTGTCGAAAGGTAGGCAATAAGGTGTCCTATCAATGGACACGAAACGAGACAAGAATGATTGTCTTTTGAGGAATATTTTGAGCAATGGGTCAAAGTGACAGAGGGCATGATGATAGGATATGCTTGATGGTTTGATGGAGGAAATAGAAGATAAAGGTTTTCCCTTGAACAATAGAAGGCACGACAATGTTTTTAAGCATGCAGCACTAGTCTGACTCATGAACACCAAAGAGTGTTAGGATACAGAGAGGCAAGAACATCGGGTATATAAGATAAACTCATAGGATGGTACGATTCATATTGAGAGGCCATCACAAGGAAGGTTTATCTGAGGGAGTGCCATGTTCAAGGGAGTGACTGCTACCAAAAAACTCTTTTTCAAAATATTGAACACAAAGCAATGGTATTGTCCATTTTCCCCATCTGATTAGTTTAGTGAGTCTAGACGGGTAAACTCATTAGTATTTTCATGTTTTAAGAGTCTGAAAAGGATCGTAAAAAGAGTGACTCTATGCTCGATATGATTAGTTTAATGATTCTAGACAGGAAAACTCAGTGCTCTTTTCATGTTTCAAGAGTCTGAAAAGATTGTAAAGAGTGACTCCCTTCCTCATCTATGTAATTTAATGAGTCCATACGGGACAACTCGGTGGTCTTTTCATATTTCGAGAGTCTAAAAAGATTGTAAAGAATGACTCCAGGACGGTCCCTTTCTCATAGTTGTTAATTGGGTGCGACAGAGGTTTAATAGTATACACAAAAAGGTTCCTTTTCTGTAAGTTAATCTACTGAGTCCAGATAAATAGAAACCTATTCTCAATAGATATTTACCTCATTTTTTTATGAGTACAAGGAGATGGAGTAAACTTGATATTCACCGTGAAATTTTAATGAGTCACGCGAAGACAAACTCAATAGACCTTCATCGAAAATTAACAAGTCAAATGAAGAAAACTCGAGGTATCTTTTTCAGTTTAATGAGCGAGGAAAAAGAGGGAAAATAACTGCTCATTCCTTCTTCATAGATTTAACGAGCCCAAAGAAGGGAAAAACTCGAATATTTTTCAATTTAAGAGGAAGAAATAGTCCCAAAAAAGAAAGTGCTCACATCATTGTCATAGGTTTTTTAACAAGTCCGATGACGAAAACTCAGGGTTTTTTTGATTCAACGAGTGAGAAAAGTTCCTAAAAAGAATGCTCAGTGCTTCTTCATAAGTTTTTAACGAGCCTGAAGAAGGAACTTGAGGTTTTTTCAATTTTATGAGCGAGAAAAAAGTCCCAAAAAAGAATGCTCAGTCAATATTTTTTAGTTTAGTGAGCTAGAAAAAGAAGAGAAAAAGAGTTGCTCAAACCATCTTCGTAAGTGTTTAGCGAGACCAAGGATCAAAATCTTGGGGATTTTTTAGTTTTAGAGTGAGGAAACATCCCATAAAAGAAAGCGCTCATTGAGAATGAACATGGTCATTTCTGTTGTTCAAACCCAAAAGTTCTTTCATCAAAACGTGAACAATTTCTGCCAATATGGGGTCATGGCACATGATAAATATCATAGGAAATGGACTACTTCTACTTTAATGACTTCAATTAAGATAAGTCGTGTCTCCAAAGTGACTATAAGGGAGTTCTTGAGCCTCGAATTTTACCATTTGCATCATTTGAGAGCTGTGAGAGTGTTTTGGAGCTGAGCTAATTTTCCATGGATGATTGCGGGAGATCTGGGTGACCACTCGGCATGTCGTTAGTCCCAAGTAGATGCCAAAACACTGATATTGCATTATTCAACCTTTCTAAGCTGCTTTTGGCATGGATTTTTGGAGATTTGGGGAGCCCTAGATCATTTATTATACCTAAAGCCCCCTTCCAGGCCTGTAGGGAGCGTTAAACACCCTTTACGACCTGAGGGAGGGCATTAATCCTCCCTGCTTTTCACTAGGGGGGTGTTAGTGCATGAGGGTAGACCCCAAAACCCTAGACAGTGATTTCTTGAGATTTTTTGCCCCATTTGCACTAACTTTTGGGTTGATTTGTGCAGGTATTGAGTCATTATGACTAGTCTATGGAGAGAACGTGCCCATGATCGACAAGAATTACTGATGCGAAACGATCCAGCTTGCATACTTGCATTGCACCGATGTGGGTTGATGAAGTATGCATAGTTGGACTTGATGAAAGGTCAGGAGGACCTTTTGAATTAGATTATGTAGTGATGGGATGAACACGAATAGGTGTTCTGGATTGGGGACCATGAGTTGGTCATTGGCCGAGATGATATATATTTCTTGATAGGTTTGTCGTGTAGAGGAGCATGGGAAAAATTGACCGGTGGTAGGCTTGATCCCCAATCCACCTTAGAGATGGTCTGAGCTTACTATATCCCTGAGAGCAGACTCATCAGCAATAGAGCCCCTATATAGAGGATTAAATCCATATCTATGAGTGCCATTTTATGGATGATTGTGCACTTGGTGGGGTCTAAAAGTCCCCATGTTGCGACAAATGCCCAACTATTGCTTGCAGTTGACTATGTCCTGCCACAAATATTCAACTGGTGCAAGGCAATGCTTCATTAGTTAAAGGTAGAGTTGACCGCATGTAAGACCCAGACCCAACAGAGTTTTGGGTATGGCACTCTCATTGTCTCCTTCATACATGAGAGGGTACCAGTTATGCACTCATGAATGAGCTTAGGTCCCCTGAATTCGAGGAAGCCTAGACAGATGTGATGGGAATCGCTTGATCCTCACATAGAAGGAGGTCTCATCTGACATTTTTTTGAAGAAGATTTCTTTGAATGGCTCAGTGGCCAGATTGTGATGATAGATGACTATGCCTACGAGGGCATGGACTTCACAAGTGACTCTGACTTGATTTTGCCACCTGGTAAAAACTGGGGGCCTCAAGGTAAGAAGGTTCATTTGAGAGTACTTAAAGTATTTTTAGGCTTTTGAATGTTTATGTTATGTTTTTGTTGATTTTATGGGTGAAATAGTACTGACATGAAGCTTTTTTCTTGACATAGATATGGTACCAGTGCGACTTGCAGGTGATCCTCACCAAGTGAGGTGAGGAGTCCAACTACCTAAAGGCAGGGGTGATGCTGAGAATATTCACGAGGTTCTGAGGAACTTGGAGGGAATGAGCATGGGTGTGCCCCACCTTCCTATGAGGGAGATTCCACTCCTATGCAGCGACAGATAGTTGGTGTGCCTAAGTGGTTTCTGGTTCCTCTTCGGAGGATAGCTAGAGCAATGTTGTCTTTTCATGAGCAGTAGGCTCTATTAGCAGATGTGTGGTATAGCCGGCACATGTTTATAGCTAGTCTTAGTAGCCATTTTGTACTTAAAACACCCAAGTTTTGGGAATTTTTCTGATGTAAAGGCTAGATTCGATATATATATATATATATATATAATATATTATATATATATATATATAATATATATATAAACATCAAAAAATACCAAATATTTGTAGATAATATATATATATATATCTACAAATATTTTGGTATTTTATGATGTAAATGTTTTTAAAGTGTTTTTTGTAAATTTTTAATGTAAATATTTACTTTCGTACATGTATCTATAATGAATGAGACAAATACCAATCTAACACATAGTTTGCCAATGAATTAGCAATTGTATTAAATTCTCAAGGAATGTGTTCATGTGTAATAAACTAAAATTGATGTTCCAAGAGTCGTACCCTTAAATAATGACACAACAAAATTGGATTATGAACATGATAATTATTTTTTAATTGCATAACAACAAGCTAAGAATATAACCTGACCACTAGATTGGATATGTCCCTTGATGATGCTTCAATGAGAAGTGAAATTACGGACATGTACTCAACAATATTGTTGGTGGCAATACCAAGGAAGACTCCCTTGGAACAAAACAGTTCCAACTCAGGTGTGTAAATGACCCAAGCAGCTAATGCAATGTGCCATGTGTGATGACTAGCACCATCTGTGTATCCTACGTATGCTAAGGGTAATGAAGACATCTACATAACTAGAAATATGTATGAAACAAATACTTCAAGAAATACCAAAAAATATAGTCACATAAAAAAGAAGAAAAACTTATAAATACATAAAATTACAAAGCACATGCCTGGTGCAGTACTAGGCATAATACTTTTTTAGATAGAGCCCATTTCAGGGCTTAGCGAGTGGCACTCCTTCATAGTCCTGAAGTTCATATGCCCCTTTTGAGAGGGCTTTCATGATGACATATGGACCGAGCCATAAGGGTTGAATTGTTCCTGCCCCTAAGAGGTCATGTTTTTTATCGTAGAGTAAAAGAAGGTCTCCCTCTCGGTAAGAACAATGCTTAAACTTTTTGTCATACTGGGCTTTGACCTAGCACTTGTGGGCTTTGAGTGCTACTTTAGCATCTCGACAGGTTTCATCCAGTTGATTTAGGTATAGCAGGCACTCTTCTTTGGCAGTGGTGTCGGGAAAGAGTTTAATAGTGATTTGTAAGGAAGGAATCCGACACTCGATTGGTAAAACTTCTTCTAGGCCATAAGCTAGTTGAAAAGGTGTGAATCTTGTAGCAATTTTTACTGAAGTTTAGTATGCCCACAACGTAGAATATAACATTTGATGCTAGTGGTTCTTATGATTCACTACTAACCTACATATCATGGTATTTAAGATGCCATTGATAGCCTCTACTTGACCATTAGCTTGGGGGTACTAGGAGGATGATTGATCCTAGTGAAAACTGAGCAATGATGTTAAGTCAGACATCATGTGATTCTGAAATGAGACCCATGGTATTGTGTGGGGCACAACGAAGCGACAAATGACATGATTGAACAAGAATAGTGCCTCGGTTTCTCCATCAGCCCAGAAAGTGGGAAGGGCTTCAACCCATTTCATGAAATAGTCCACAAATACGATAATATAGTTTTGTCGAGCAGAGGAAGTGGGGTTGCAAGTTACGAAGTCTATCCCCCATTTGGAAAAGGGGCTGACAGAGATAACTAGGTGCAGTAAGGCTAGAGGAGTGCACATTTTCTTTGTAAACACTTGACAAGGGTAGCACTGTCAGTTGGCCTTTATACAATCTTTGAACAAGGTTGGCCACCTACGCAAATTTTTTTATGAGCAGTCGATATGCCAGAAATATGATCACCACATGCCCCAGCATGGAAGTCATTTAAAACGTGTTCCACCTCCTCATGAGTGAGGTAATGTCAAAGAACTGTATCAACACCACGACGATATAACGCATCATTAAGAACTAAATAGTGTCGCACGTGGCGGCGGATGCGACGACGGTCGCCTAACAATAGTTTAGGGCAGAAACATTGTGCTTGGAGTTAGACAAGAATGTCACCATACCAAGGGTCAGCAGAGTCGATAAGATAGATAGCTTCATCTGGGAGAGGATCATGAGCTATCTCATTAGGATTCACAATGGGAAGATCCAACAAAATTTCAATGAATACTAAGGAATTTTTCACCTTGGCAGCAGTGAAAACTAGATCAAATTATTGGAGGATCACTATCCATTTGGAATATTTCCCTCCAATGACTTGACAAGACAATATGTGTCTCATGGGATTCTCCAAGGCGATGAAAATAGTCTATCGCAGTAGTATGTAATGTCGAAAGTGGTTAACAACAAAGACAACTGCCAAGAACAACTTTTCCACATGTGAATATCAGAGTTTGGGCCCAACCATGCCTTTTGACAGATAATATATAACATGCTCACTTAGTTCATCATGAGTTTTAACCAAGACCATTCCTAGAGAGGATGGCGAGGCTGCCAGGTATAGAAAAAAGTCGCGCCCATAGTTTGGAGTACTAAGGAATGGGGTTGATATAAGTGCCTTTTTCAAGGCATCAAATGATTGTTGAGATTGATCATCCCATAGGTACGACAATCCCTTCTTAAGTAGGTGCATAAATCTTTTCATCCACTTAGCATAATTTATGATGAACCATCGTAAGAAGTTTTCTTTCCCCTGCAAACATTGGAGTTGCAAAATGGATTATGGTTCAGGAAATTGAGTAATTGCCTTTACCTTATCAGGATCAACTATAATCCCATACTTTGATACAATGAAACTAAGTAAGAATTTAGACTCAACAAAGAAAATGCATTTATGTGGATTTAGACGTATGTTATAGAACAGACACCTAAGAAAGATAGCTCTTAAATGATCTAGGTGTTGCACCTGCTTCTTGGAATGGGTTGGAAGGTCATCCAAGTAAGCTTGAACGATATGTCTGATATCATGAAATGCGTAATCCATGGCCCTTTGAAATTTTGTTCTAGCATTCTTTAAACCGAATGGAATTTTTCAATAGGAAACGATTCCCTAGGGGAAAATGAAGGTGGTTTTGTGCTGGCCTACTAGTTTTATGGAAATCTGGTTATAACCTGAGAAACCATACATGAATGAGAATGATTCACAACTGGAGCAGTCAACAATGATTTGGTCGATGAAGGGTGTTAGATAATTATCCTTTGGACACATGGCACTCAAGTCCCAATAGTCGACACATATGTGGATGGTACCTTATTTCTTATCGACAGGAACCAAATTGGAAAGACATTCTGTTAAGGGAATGAGGTAGATGAAACCAGCATGTAACAACTTTTCCACCTTAGTATTGATGGTTTCCATTTTGCAGGGGTGGACTGGTCAAAGCCTTTGGTGGAAAAGCTTGGAATTGTCATATATCTTGATCTCGTGCTCGACAATAGACAAATCTATGCTGGGCATTTCCTCATAATACCAAGCAAATATATCGCGGAATTCCTTAAAAAGGGAGGTGAAGCTTGCAATTTCCTCAGGAGTGAAATTAGCTCCAACCTAGATGTTTTCCATGATGCTTGTCTTGATAGAAATATTAATGAGCCTTTGAAATATTTCCCATGTTTCCCTCCGAGTCCAAATTTTGGATAGTCGTATAAGGTGAGGAAACGATTTTGGGTGCATCAAATGACAGGATTTGAAGAGGCATCGTGTCCAAATCAAATATCAAAACATGATGGTGAGAGTCCTCCCAAGGTCACTCTTCTAAACACATGATCTCTCTAATAGCTTGGTCTGAAGGTAGGACGTGATTGAGGAGATCAAAAGTAGGATCAGTTATGGGAGGGGAGGTGGTACCGTTGGCCGTGACCAAATTCACTGGAGATTCGGATGCAGATTGAATGGATTGGTAGGCCAATTGAACTGGTGACAGTGGCATTTGTTCTCCGTAAGTGTCAATGTTTGAAGGGGCCAGGAGGATCCAAGGATCAGTCAGTTTGTGAGGAATGGATGAAACCATAGAGACTATCTGTGGAACCGTGAGAGGTAGAAGAGGGAAACAACCCATCAGGGAAGAGGCCTTCAATAGATTAGTGCCAATACTGATGTAAGAGTTAGGTACACCATCCACTAAAGGTATAGAGCCACTGGATAATGGGAATAATTAGGGGTGCAAAAGGACAGCTGGTCTACTATGACTATCTTTCCATCAAATGAAAATAGGATGATGCAAAATACAGTAGACATAATGGCAGTCATGGCGTAAGTCCAACTACATCCCAACAATAGATTAGAGTCGAGCTTTCTATCTACGACTTTGATGTCCACTGTTACCATTTTCCCATTCAAAGTGATGGGGTAGCTAGCTAGGTAACCTTTTGGATTGAAATTTTGGCCATCAAAAGATTTAAGGGAATTCGACAGTGGGGATAGGGTTGGAGAACCCAAAGCAAGCCAACATGAAGTCGTCATGACGAAGGTTGAAGCACCTTTGTCAATGACATTTCTATGTATTCCTCAACCTTTCGAAAATATTTGCACCTGAAATGAAAGCTGGTGTGAAAGGGGGGTTTAGATTTGTCCATGTTGAAAATTGCAAGCATAGAATCCTGAGGGTCAATACTACCAATTGCCAAAAGAGGAGCTTTCCTTTGTGTTGGACAGGTTTGTAATACATCTAGTGGTGACATAGCTAAAAGTGCTTGTGCCAAATCTTCTACAATACTATAGTTCTAGGAAACACATGCAGAGGTATTATGCATTGTGCGACGAAGTACCCCTTTTGGGGGGCGAATCACAAGATCAACAAATGACCTTTTGATTTGAATATCATTAGGCAGCAGTGGGTTTTGAATCAAGGAGGCTTCCTTAGCATTAGTAACTAGAGCTCCATAAGATTTAGCTCTAGTTTGTAGATCTAGTGTTTCAAAGGTGTAAATGGTAGATGGTCCTTCACCAGCTGGAGGATGGTGTGAACCATCGTTTCCCTCTTGCGGGGGTTGGGGTTGGTTTGCAACAAGGTGCTGCTATTGCTGAGTATGGAAAGGATTATTTAGGACTGCAGGGGTCCTACCAGTGTCCTTTTTAGCGATGAAATATGTGCATTCCTGAAGACGCAAAAAATAATATGTCATGTGGTCTTCCGCATAGATTTTGCAAGGGAATCAGGCAGGTTTGTCCTTTCCATTGTCAGAAGGCGCAATAACCTCCTACGTTGTGTTGTACTTTTTTGTTGACTGCTCTTTAGAAGGAGTAGTCCTTTTCTTATTCTTCTTGTTCTTACCACTGGGTTTTTGTGTATACTGCACAAAGTTTATCATGGTGGTAGGAAGAGCATTTGATTTGGTAGAGGGGTCAACTAATAACTGGACAATGTGACCGCTGAGTTATTTTACAGCAACCCCAGAGGTAGCACTGATAATCCCATCGACGTGCGCTCTGGGTTGCTGAGTAGCGGGAGCATTGGAGTTGGGAGGGAATTGGGAATGACATTGTATAAAGTGCCAGACTACGAACATATCAAATCTAAGTGTTGGGCATGATGAATGGATTTTTATTCCATGACCGCACTACCTAAGGTGACATATTTAGCAATTTGGGGGAGTAGAGACTTGCATAACCAATCCGTTAATAGATAGTGTGGGAGGGGAGATTTGACTAGCCTCCACCTACATCTCCATTCATGTATATGATGAGAGATATGGGTGGTAGTGTCTTGAAATAATGAAGTGAGGAGTTCCATCCTAGTTTCATAGCAGATGGGTAGCTGGAAGTGCTTTAAGAACTCCATCGCTAAAGCACTAATGGTATTGACTTACGCACATGGTAACTCGATGTACCACTTGGCTACATTTCTAGTAAGGGTGTGGGGAAAGAGACGTAGCTAGATACTATCATCCACCATGGAGTTGGAAACACACCATAAATGATAGGTGGTGATGTGTGTACCTGGATTCTCCCCTTGTTTCCCTTCGAACTTCGGGATGTCTATCGGGATTTTATGTGGGATTGGTGGCCAAAGTAAGTTGTGATAGATGGGGTTATTTGTGTTTGTACAAGTCGGGGATATCAAGCATTGCTAAGAAAGGAAAGGTGTTTGATGCCCAGAATCGAAATAAGGCGATGACATATGAATTGAGGATCCTTGCATTCCTCCCATCATGTTGTTTCCAATATTATACACAGGTTGCGTGGAATAGTAATTTCCTTGGGGTATAATCGTGTACTATGGGTTTCCATAGGGGTTATTAGACTGGGGGTTGGAAGTGCCCCCAGGATAAGGAGTGCCCCGTTGACTCATTTGCATTTGAGAGTAGGGTGCCCATATGGATTGATTGGGACCTTATTAAGGGTTCCCACTCACCACATAATTAACTATAGGTCCTTGAATGACATAAGGAGGGTTCATGTCAATCAATGACTATCCTTGCAGTCCTATAAACAGAGGGGGAAATGTTACATTCCTGGCCAGTATATGCATATTGGGAACTATTCCCCCAGGCATCTAAACCTGGGGGTTAGAACTAAACAATGGATGCCAACCATAGGGGGGTTGACGGGACCCTTGCTAACCATGCTATATTGAGCATTATAAGGAGCGTTATATGTAGTAGTTGTCGCAGGTCTGGGGGCTAACAAAAAAGGGGCGGAACCTGGGACAGATGGGATAGCAGGGTTTTCCATCATAGGTGTGGTACTAACTGTCAACTCGAGAGGTGGTGGTGGACCAAAAGTGTCCACAAAAGCTCACGACCTGTTAGTCATTGATGGTATGGGTGGTGTAGGTCCAACAAAAGACATAGGAGGTACAAATGCAATGAGAATCAAGAGTGGTCCCAACAGATTCGTGATCAAAGGATTGTATGGAGGAATGAATCCTTCAGTAAAGAAATCTTCTTGTAAGCTTGAATCTTGGGATGTCCAAACTGATTCTGTGTTAGATCTCGGAGACTGATTGCCTGAAGATAGGGAATCTGGTTCACTGGGGCTCATCGGATCCTCCATAATGACTGGGGGAAGACCTAATAACCATCTAGATTAATGACGAGGGCCAGATGTAGCCATGGTGACCGATGAATTTTATCAATAGATTTTACTGTGATATTTGTTAAACTCTCGATGATAACAATCTAGCACTTAAAAAAATAAAAGTTACACTAAGGAAAAATTCATAACACATCAATCAAACAAGCATAGCTACAGATCCCTGATTAGTCTACAAGAAGATTTCCCAACCCATGAGGTCACACAACGAGCTATTTATCAAGAAATGGCTAGCTAACACTCTGCACTAGAGGCTACAAAGAGTTACTTGCATCACTAACACACTGTTTGTGAGGCCACAATGATTTATAAAGCACTATTTACACTAGTAGACAACGTTAGTGAGGAAAAAGGCTCAAAAAATAGGCAGTGGGGATCAGATATAGGGTTGAGCACTGAGACAAGGGTGTTGTATAGTCCTGAGTGTTCAGAAAGGGAATGAAGAAGTACAGGAAGTCCTGGAAGAAAGATAGATATAGGATATTTTTGGGAAAAACTGGGAACTAAGTGTAGTCCCTAGTGGAGTCACCAATTCTTCTATAGGGATTAATGCACGAGTGTTTGATGATGTAGAAAATCTCAAGGATCTTCTCGGGATCCTTGGTAGATAGTCAGATTAGTTGTAGCTATCAAAAAGATGCAAGCATATCTATGCTTAACAAATGAATATCAAAGCGAGAAGGACTTATTACGTCAAGTCTTAGTGTGGTGTTTCTAGAGAGTGCAATGTAGCTAGGCAGAAGACCCCTGAGCCAGCTCTAGATCAAAACCTACACATAGAAAAGAAAAGCATAATATCATAGCATAAAACCTTGATAAACAATGCATAAACATTTAAAGATATCTAGTTACATATATCTAAGCTACTCATGCTAACGATATTGTATAAACATATAAAGAAGATAGACTACCAACATCATGGAGTGGACAACACAATTGCAGTTCTATATTGATGTAGAAAGAGTGATTCCAACCATTGGTTGTATTAGCCTTCCCTTACCCCTCCAGCTCCTCTCTCTCTCCCTTCTTAACGTCTGCTTATGCCTTAGTTGGAGACTATGCTCGATAGTTAAATAGGCAATCCTTTCAAATGGTTCGACCTCTTTCATAATGGCCCTAGCCTTGCATTTATAGCATGTGAGGATAGGGTTTCCAAGTCCTTCATGAGTTCCATTAGGAAAAAGTAGTGATGTTTCCATGCCTTTGTGCTCTTTCCCATTTGTATACTCCAGTAGGAATTAGTAATTCCTCCAAATAGGTCAAGTTGTGATGTTTTCGTGCTCTTGTGAGCTGACATAGGAGAGAATCTTGGGATATTTCTCAGTCAACTTGTTCCCTTGACCTATAGAAACTCATTAGGGTTCACTAACACTCTTCTTGAGGTAACAAACAAAGTTACCCTAGGTACTAACACACCCTTAGCCTTGCTAGGAAGCTTTATAAGCTAGGTTGCTAGTGTTTAGACAATATTAGCTTGACAACTGGGCCTGTGAACTTAGGCAATCCTTTAGTCATCATGTATTTCTCCTTTGAACTAGTGAGGAGGTCATTTTCCTGTATAACACCTAGACTTGTCTAATCTGAGCCCAAGGTCTCATGCTCCAACACGACCTGATCAAAGTACAAATTCTAACATGTGAATGAATGTGTTGAAGTCTAACATGCTAGAAATTCGCTTGATTACCGGTCAATGATGTGAACCGTTAACAAGTGTGAGAGGAACCACCAATAATGACAATGGCTCTCAAGGTACTAGTAACACATTCCATAGAATGTGAGAAAAGGAATTGAAGTTGAACACCTGTGAAATCATTTGATCAAAGGCCAATGTTAAGAACCTGTTGTTGAGTGCGAAGAACTTTCCATTGAGGCATGTAAGCTCTAATTTATTGGAAAGGAGTTTCTAGATCAACTTTCTGGATAATGAGTTGAAGTTGATAGGAAGTGATCTACCAAAGGAAGGCCGTAATGAATCCTTCATCATTGACATGAAATGGGAACACAATGAATGAGAGTAATCCAAGATGATCAGACAATGTACAGGTAGGAAGACTTCTCTTGAACATATGGATGACACAACTCCGAAGTTTGGTAGCATTTGACATCATAGGATCAAAGGTCATGGTGATGTGGTAGAGATCATATGAGAGGTTTAAACTCGATAACCCAAAGCCCAGGGAGGCAAGTGACAGAGTGAGATGTCCCAAAACCCGACAAGAACAACAGATGAGTGTCAATATTCAAGAACGAAAAGCTGCCTCAAGTGAACACAACTGATGAAATACTTCCAATTTTCCCTCACAATTTCTAGCGAGTACCCCAGCTATTTTTACACAAACTTGACGAGGATAGCATATGCGTGTAATATAATTCTATCCTTTGGATGAATCTGACCTAGTAAGATTAATGAGCCCTAGGAAAGAGAAGCTCATGTTCATCATGGTGACGAGTCCGATGTTGTTTAATGTTTTAATGAGTATGAAAAAGGTGTAACTCGATATCTTTTCCATGTTTAGAGGCTTTGAAAAAGACACAGAAAAGAAAAATCTACATGGTCCCTTTTCGTACATTCGTGTCTCTTGAGCCCGAGAACGTAGAAAACAATACTTGAGAGAACCAGTTGACTATTTCAGTCAAGGAGTATCTTTTTCGTAAATAGTTTATCCCAACCCCAAAAAAGGGGTAAATTTAAACTGGGTAAACGACATTTTGCACCCTTTAATGAGTTCAAAAATGATAAGAGTTGACAATCTCTTTGTGTTTTAAGAGTTAAAAAAAAGCTTAAAAGCAGACCCCCCATTTTTATTCTCTTTTATGAGTTAAAAAGGGAAAAATACTCGATGATATTTTCATTTGAGTTTTATGAGTTGAGAAAAGAGCTTAAACGTGACTCAACTTGGAGGAACGAGTGGTATAAAGGGTAGCATTTGGTTCTGGCAATGGAGGAACTTCTCAAAACATGTAATGGTCAAGAGGGTGGCTAATAAAACCACTCATTGTTGCAATTCCTCAGGAAAGGAAAAAACAACCAAGTGAAAGCATATGATTGTCCAAAGAGATGGTGGCAATGGAATAAAACAACCAAAGCTCATCTAGCAGAAATTAGTTGATTAAAATGGTAATCACGAGATGTAAATCGGGCATGGGTTCATTTTTACACAAGCTTGAACCATGGAGAACTCTACTTGGATTTAGTTTCATGTTTACACAAGCTTGAAACGAAAAACTATGCTTGAGATAATTTTCATGCCCCTGACATAATGACTCAATTCGAGGTACATGCCCCCCAAGCTTCATTGCATTCAACTAGGTGATTGGAATGAAGGTTCACTTTCGAGATCCAGGAAAGACTCGACTGGGATTTTACGAGATCTTAATCAAAGACTCGATTTCGAAAAGTGAGGTGCACCATTTTTTAATAAGGTTAACACAGTAAAATAACTATCCTTGAGACACTTGTTTCATTTTTTAATGAGCTTGACAGAAGACAAGGAACTATGTTTGTGCTCCTTGACTCATTTTTTAACGAGGTTGTCACAAGACAAGGAACCATCCGCATGACTCCTTGTTTCATTTTTTAATGAGTTTGACACAAGAAAAGGAACTATCCTCACAATGTTTGTTCATGACCCATAAGAGAACATGGCTCCCAAGAGGTCTTCACTAGACAGAAGAACCACACTCTAGGAGGAATACATGTCATTTGGTACCAAAGACAGATTGGGTTCCAATGCCCCCAGTACATAATGTACAATACCATCTGTGTGATCATTAGCAGATGCAGAGATGGAACAAGTAGCCACGTAATTGACCTGTGGCAGGGAAGGTACTACTTGCAAACAAGAGCCGATAGGGTATGATGGTCACAAAGGAGGCGCCTAGTCACCAATGAATGATAGTTGATTAATGGTCACAATTCTCCCTTCATGCGGAAAAAAAACCACACGGAAAAGTGAAGAAACAAGAGCTCCCATGACATAAACATAGTCACATCCAAGGAGAATATTGAACTCTAAGGGACCTTGGACTACCATCACGTCTATATAGATGATCTTTCCTCCCAAAGTAATAGGGAGCTTCAGAAAGATCCCAAAGGGTTGACTGGTTCCTTCATTGAAAACCAACAAATTCTGGGTGACAAGAATAAGCTCTAGGGAACCCAAAGCTCGCAGAGTAGTAGAATACATGATGCTAATAGACTTGCCTTCATCTAATATAGTGCCGTGTACTACCATATTATAGGCTTGTACTGTGATATGGAAAGGCACATAAGATGGAAGGTTAAAAGTAGTCAATTTAATCCAATCAAAAGAAATGACAAAACTACTTGGTGGGGGTACCATATGATTTCCCCCATGCTCTGCAGGAATAGGAGAAGGACTCTCCTAAACAATAGGGACAAGAGGATCACTCTTCAATTCATGAGAATCTGAGGAGAAGAGAAGAACATGAGTAGTATGATCATCACTCTCTTCGGGAAAAGAGTGAACAACTGAAGGCGGAGCCAAGTTGACACTCTTTTTGACCAATGGTTGGTCAGGAATAGACACAAGAGAGTCATGCTCAAGACGAGTAGGATTGGAAAGAGATGAATCCAAATCAATCTCTTTACCAACTAGGAGAATGCTAGATGAAAGTCTCTGATAACCAATAGGGAGTTGGGTTTGAGGAGCTGTAAGGTTTTCAAAAACTTTGGAAGCTTTATCCATAAGAGGACAAAGGTGAAGAGGATGCTTCCCTTCACATAGCCTATAGGGGAATTTAATTTTTCTATTCTTCTTAGCATCACTAACTGAGGGTGTAACATCGACATGATCTCCAGAGGTCAATGGGGATGGTCGATCCAAATTTTGAGACCACACCTCTAAGACTCTGGGAATACCAAGACAGTCTTGAAGGAGATGATCACCCTTACATAGCCTGCAAGGGACTTTGACCTTTCATGGAGGATCAGAAGGTTTGTCTACGAGAGGTGCATTTGTAGTAACAATTGCACTGTTGGCCTCTGTTGGAGAGGTAAATCCCCTCTACGGATAGAGGCGATCCCTACTAGCCCAACAGGGGTGTAGCAACAATCAAACAATGCTACACTACAGGTTCCTAGTTGTAGTTAACAAGTGGGTAAAAGAAACCTACTTGGATTCCAACGCTATGTTTGTCGAAGAGATGATCCTCTCACTCCTTCGCTCCAGCCGATCACAATTCCCCGCTATCTTCGTGGATGAACACCTGCACAAGCAAAAGAGAGAAAACACAAGCGTAAAATCTACTAACAACAACTATGTATCAGTCAGGAAGGATACAATTTACATCAATCATTCATTGGACAAATGGAAATGGAACCATAAGAGTAGTCATCTATCTTT
>APFE030820043.1:89704-173847 GCA_000404065.3 Pinus taeda | reverse complement strand
TCGAAATATTACCTCATTTCCTTGATCACACATTTGACTGACACTCAATAGATTATGCTTTAAGCCATCAACATACATAACATTTCCAGCTTTGACCTTTTCTTTCAAAAGAACAGAACCTTTTCATTTTATGAGTGCAGGGGTGTCATTTCCAAATGAGACCTTCCTTTCCTTTTCTAAGGCACTATATGACTAAATTTTTTCTTTATCACCTGTCATATGTTTCGAGCATCCACTGTCGATGTACCACTAATTTTCCTGTCCTTCCACATATAAGGCTATCCCACATCTTTCTGGTTGCGGTTCTTTCTTTCTCCGTGTTTTGGGACTCAATGAAGCTTGCTCCTTCTGAGTTGTTTGTCGAAACCTACTCCTACATTCAGAATCTTCATGACCGAAGTTGTTACTTTCATTCTCAAAAGCAGAAAAGTTATTGTAGGTCCTTTTCATGATCCCAGTCATACTCCTTTGTTTTTGAGCTTCTCTAATCATGATGGTCTTGTAGGCAACACATTAAGTAGCTTTGTGTCCAAAGTTATGACAAGAGAAACATTGGCCATTGAAGAAATTCCTGTGATTATCAAATCTACCGACCAAATGATTGTAGTTTCCATTGACATCCATTCTTGAGGCAAATTAAGAATGATTTACCTGTAGTTGGTTGTAGCTTCAGTTCATCCTTGAAGTAGGTGGCCCCCAATTTACTTGGTGATCTCTGTACATTCTTGAAGTAAATTGTCCCTGATTTACCTGGTGATCTGCATTATGCTTTCGCTGTCGATTGTCAACATGTTCACTTATCTTTGCTGCATCAAGATAACTTTTGGAGGTGGATGGTTTTTGTGCTTGAGACGCTTCTTCAGTATATCCAAGACCTGTCTTGATTAGAGGAGAATGTTGCACTTTGATAATCTCATCTAAAGTTTCAGATCCTTTAGCAAATCTAAGATTACGAGCTTTTTATTTCTCAATATCTTTTCAAAGTCCCACAATTTCACATTCTAACTTTTCATTGTGTTTTTCCCTTTCAGCAAGTTGGAATGTTAGAGTATCTATAATCATATTCTTTTCTTCTAAACAAATTTTAAGTTTAGAAATTTCTTCATAAAGACCTTTTTCATCTATAGCATCCAAGAAATCATCACCTTCAAAAGCCATCAAAATTCTATAATCATTACATTGTTCATATTCATCACTATTTGAAAATCCATCATTGTCTTCATGTGTATAATAGCTCTTCTTACTTACATTCTGTTTGTTGTTCCATCTAACTGGTTCCTTACCTTTGTCAAGCTTATATTTATGAGAACACTTGGCAGCATAGTGACCGACTCTTCCACAAGCAAAAAATTTGAAAGGTAGCTTACCTCTGAATCTTCCAGAACCCCGTTGAAGGTTCTTGACAAAGTTTGATTCTTCCTCTCCTTCTGACATATGTCCTGACTCATTGTAATCTCCTTTTCCTGAGGCTTTGAATGTGGCTTCTCTCCTATCTGATGGTCCCTCTTTTCTCATTTCGAAAGCAGTTAGGATTTCGTGCAGCTGTGACATGGTAATGCTCTGTAGATTCTGCTTTTCTTCTATGGAAGAAACTTTTGACTCAAACTTAGAAGACAAAGATCTTAGAACCTTTTCAACCAAAGTAGCTTCTTTTATTTCTTCACCCAAGTTTTTCATACAATTAACAATCTCATCTATACGTAAGAAATAGTTAGCCACGCTTTCATCATTGTGCATTCTGAGATTTTCATACTGAATTCTGAGAGTTTGTAGTTTTACCCGTTTTCCCTGATCATCTCCTTCATAGCTCAGAAGGATCTTGTCCCATATTTCTTTTGCGGTTTTGAGCTGCATAACCTTGACGAATTCTGATTGAGATAGACTCCCTAATAGACTATTGATAGCCTTTGCATTTGTTTCATATTGCTTCTTACCAGCCGTATCTGTAGGAGTTGCTGATGGAAATGTGTGTCTTGTTTCCACGATATCCCAAACTTCTGTACTAAGAGATTGAAAATAAGTTATGATTCTTACCTTCCAATAGACGAAGTTGCTCCCATCAAAAATTGGTGGCCTGATCGATTCCTCTTTTTCATAGTTGGTCATGATGCTAGATCTTCCTTCAAGCAATCAAGATTCTTCTAAAGGACCTGCTCTGACACCAATTGTTGGAAATAATATTGAGAGGGAGGGGTGAATCAATGTTATCAAGTCAATTATTTTTCATTTTACAATCATATTTGTATACACTACTTCAGTTGGTAAAAGCCGCGTATGTATGCAACTGTAGTTAAGGAAACTAGCGTATAATCAACAAACTTGTAATTTAAATTATTCTTCAGATGTTGATCATTAATCTATGCATCAAACCATATAAATAGTAACCAGGAACAGTAAAATAGAACAGGCAGTCACACATAAGAACACAAGACATAAGGTGGAAACCCAATGTGGGTGAAAACCACTTGCTGCAATTCGTCTCTATCTTCTTTTATTTAGAAACTTCTTTTTACAATGTATCTGTACTGGTGCAGTATTATACAAGTACGCAGACTGCTACCTGCAGAAGGCTACAACCTTCTCTCATTCTCCAGATTCTCCTGGAAGGGAGCTACAACCCCCTTAGCTCTTGTACTAGTTGAGGTACTAGTACGTAGGTGCAGACCTACAAAAGGCTACAACCTTCTCTTTTCTTCCAGGGACCACATTTCATAAATTTTCAGACTGGATCCACAACATCAATCAAACATTAAGTATATCTGCATCAACCAAGCTTCTTTGTACAAACCACAACTGAATCAAACAATCATTTCTCTGAATGTTGTAACCAGAATATAATAACAGTAACCAGACACCAGTCCTGAACTCAGAACACTGCAGTAATAAACAGAAGTAGCCAAAACATATTTCATGAGACGTACGCTACTTCAATATGCATAACCTGTGTGCATACGCATCTGTATTAAGGCCAACCAGCGTATACGTTGTTTTGAATTACCTAACCAGCGTGCATACGTGCCTTAGATATGTCGAACCTGCGTATAGATCTATAAAAGATAATTTACCCTTTTCAATTATTCAAACATTAGTTATACTCAGATTATCAAGTTTATAGATCAAGTCATGCGTCAAATATAACAGATCAAAGTCGCACAAAGATACTTCTCTTCAAGCCTTAAGATCTTAACCCGTCAAAGAACTTATCCTTCTCCTTGCGCTCAGGTTTCTCCTTGATTCAGATCCAACTATGCACCATAATCTAATGACCAGTATTCTAGATCTTTCTCTTCATAAGATATTCAATGCTTGAGTGGATGTCTTTGCCTAATGATCTCCTTCCCCTTTTATAGTCTGAGGCCTTACTCAATACCATGGTCCAAAACCATTTAGAACCAATACTAGGGACCTAATACCTGGGTTCAACACTTTGGACGCAATACCAAAGTCCAAAACCATAGGTCCAAATACCAAGGACAAAATACGATGGACTAAAAAATAAGTTTTCCCACATGTACGCGCTTTTACATGCATGAAAGTGCGTGCATACGCATACGCACTTTTTGACCATGAACCCGCGTGTATACAGGGCTTGGGAAAGGGGACACTGCGTATATATATTTTTCCTTCATTCTGAGAGCTTGAACTGAGATCTGTCATCTGAGTGACTTTCCATCAAGAACAACATCTATGTCATAGTGCCAAACCTATGTCATAATGCCAACAATGACTAGTCTTAGGTCACCAATTATCCAGGTCGTCACCTGGAACCTGGTCAGTGCCTATGACCTATGGTGACCCTAGGCAATTACCATTCCTTCATGTCAATTTAATGGTAATACACTTGCCCGATGCTAAAGGCACTCACTCTACCCATTAGTGAAGTAATTATTGGCAATCTAGGGGAGCACTTTGGGCCTTGATGCTCTTTGGGCCATTCTTCCTAACCACATTACATGGCCCCTGGTCAATACCTTCGCCCTATCAAATCCTGACCTGGAGAGAATCTTTGTCCCTTGATGCTATAACATCAACACTCTCTCTAACTATGGGAAGCATTCTCAACTACTACAAGCTTGTCCCTAAAGTATGTAAACTTCATCCTTGGACAAAGGCTTTGAGAGAATGCCATCATCTTGCTTGTCTATAGAATTGCATTGGAGCCTCACTACTTCCTTCTATACAATCTCAGATATAGTGGTACCTTCTCTCAATGTGCTTCGACCTATCATCTAATGCGCCTAATCAAACAATCATGCGAGCAGCTTCCAAAGCCACATTGCTTCACAACTCGCCAAGCTAGCTACAATATGCATATCCTTTGCACTGTTGAGGGCATCATATCACTACTTCCTACTCATCCTAAAACAACATCCTAATGTGCTCTTCTTGTCTTTTGCACTATTTGCCCGATATGTATATTCCTGCAATTGCAGTTCATCAATTGAGACATATCTCAATCCATAATTGATTGTGCCATGCAGATATCTCATTACATCCTTGAGCCACATGCCTTGGCTCAATCATAGACGGATCGGCATCCTTCACCATATTTGTTACCACGACTGTGTTTCGGTCATCCTCACTGGGTGCTCCCTCTAATAATAGAATAGATCATGTTGTGGCAATCTTGTTTGTTCCTTTTGGCACTGTTGTTTTCTAGTCATTGAAGCATATAGGATATAACACTCTTAAAGACTTCTCGTCTTTCTAACAATCTCAATCTTAGTCTTATGACAGTCCATCATCACAAATATCTAAAGGATCTCAATAGTATACTTCAAGGAAGGAATGCATTAAACCTATATCCTTCATTTCAAACTCAGAGGTCAACTCCCTCTAACACGAAAGTAGGGCTTGACTATTCCCTTCGATCACAAAAGCAAATCCTCCTGCCACTATTGCTCCCTCTGTCACGTGAGTCCCTCTGCTCCCGTCAAAAATGAGATCAGCTAAGATTCATCAATTTCATAATGCCATTCTTGAGGTCTGCACAAAGCTTTTTTCAGTCTACCAACATGAGATTCCCTCTCATGTACCTCAAAGCCATAAGGTTGTTCTAAGTACGCTTTGTCCTCCTCAATTACTCCATTCAGGAAAGTGATCTTTATATCCATCTGATGCAATTTCCAACCCATAATAGAAGCAATAGAAATAATAATTATAATAGAAATGTACCTGGAAACTGGGGCAAATGTTACTGCATGGTCCTCTCCCTCTTTATAGAATAACCCTCACAAATCTTGCTTTGTACATCTCTATGTTGCATGCTTGATCTTGTAGATCCACTTGGAAGTCACCACTGACTTCCCTTCAGGTCTTAGCACAATTTCCTCCACATAGCATCCTTCAAACTTGATGGATACCTACTCCTAAACTAGGAGCTCTTCTGATCATCTAGCATGGTTCTAGATGTCAATACAATTTTTCCCTCTCGAACACAAACCACTCTAGATGAGTTTATGCTTGATCCTAGGAGAATCCTCTTGCTACAAATTTTTCATTTGTTCTTCCTAATGCTTCCATATGATGTTAAATCCTTAGCAGCCTTCATAATATACCTACAAACCTCATTACGAGGCCATGGAAGAAACGATTAAAACCAAGCAAAAGAAAAAAATATAAGAGGCTAACTAATAGCAAAACAAAACTAATCAAGGAAAAGATGTATAAAGTACTTATCTTTTGAGGATTGTAGGGAATTGTCAACTCCCCCTTGATCCTTGATTTCTTGTAGAAATCATTGAAATTCATCTGTAATCTCATCAAGTTTGCAATGTTCATCTTCGTCCTCATCATAATTGTCATTGTACTTACATTATTATGTATTTCATGTAAAAAGCAAAAGAAGAAAAAGAAATATTATTTTCCAAGCATGGATTTCATGCTCAAGTCAATTTAATAATTAGGTCAGGCATGTTCTTCATGCTTCTAAGGTTTATTGAGTCAAAGTATTGTACTAGAGCCAAGTCCCATTTGGACTTTGAAAATAAACAAGAAAAAGAATTTTTTTCAAGTCAAAAAAGTCAATTTTGTCCCCAGAAGACCAAGTCATCCCTACCTGAACAAGTCAGCCTTGGAAGGGGTAATTCGACCTCCTGAATGTGTATAAATAAAAGACAATTCGACCTCATTTGAAGCATCTCAAGCAACTTTGATTTGTGTGACAAGGAGGAGAAAAGAAAGCGAGAAAGGCTAAAAGAGGAGTTGAAGTCAAAAGAGAGAGAATGAAGGTCAAAAGAGAGAGAGTGAAGGTCAAAAGAGAGATAATCTGCCCTAAATCTCCCACATGCAAAATTGTAGGGGCCAAAGTTGCAGATCTGTTGCAGGGGCCGAAAATCTGAAATTTGTGCAAATTTGGAAGGGTTTGACTACCATTGACTTGAGAATACTTTGACTTGTTGAGGAAGTCTAAAAGTAGGGTTGACTTGGGTCTTGTGGGAGGTCTTTGTCTTGGTGTTTTGGGTCTTTGATTTCTCATTTGATCTTATTCTATAAGAGAATAATTTTTTGGGTTTTCCCCTTAGAGGGGTTTAGCCCTGGCTTGGAGCCTACATCTTGTGTCCATTATCTTTTTGTGATCTTCACGGTTTATGTTTTTGGTAATTGTTTGATGAAAAAAGAACATAATAAAGTAATAAGAAGCCAAGATATAATCACAATAAATTATCAAAGAAAAGAGAAATCAGCACTAATTGTTGCCCTAAGGATTTCTCAATAATCATCAACATGTTGCTTTTCCATTCTCGCATGAGCTAGGGTTTCTTCTCTCAACAGAAACATCAATCTAGGTCTAGCTCTATGGTTTTATCCACAATCCCTAGGGCTTTTTCATCCAAGACTTCTAGGCTTCTAAGGTTTACAAACCCTAAGATTTCCAAATCTCATCTACACCTTTAGTAAGTCCAACAAGCCAATAAAAATGGAATAATTCATCAATTTCATGTCCAAATGTCCAAAACCAGAAGTAGAAAAGCATGTGCTATAGAATTCCCATTCCTCAACATATGTGATGAAATCCATCATGTCATCAATCAATCAAGGATATTCCATCTTAGTATTAGTCCAAGGAAATGTATCAAGATTAATGATCCATTATAGATTTTGTAGGGCTTGTATTATGCCTATTTGTTGGCTAGCACTGTAAAGAAAAAACACCCTCCAACTATCATCAACAAGGACAACATATTGCAAGTTAAGCCATAGCTACGAATCTCCAAATAAAACTTCATAACATAAAGGTGTTTTCAAAGGGGGGAATAGAACTATGGCATTCAAATGTCCTTTATAGCATCTTACAAGAGAACTTGCTCCATCAACCAACCCTTAATAAATGAACAACAATATTCGAGTGGCACGAACATGGTCCAGAATTCCTTTGCAGAAGAGTTGTCAACGAATTTTGTCCACAAGTTTTGTTCGTAGATTAGAGGTTCAACCCTCTTCTAAGGCACAAACAAAATACTTGGCAGATCTTAGATTATTTCTCTTGGCCCTTCCAAAACAAGTAGCTCATCCTCCTCAAAAACATTGTAGCAATAGCAACAATTTGTCCTTGAGTTCTGAAAATGAATCGAACTTTACAATAGGATTTTAGTCTCCAAAAATTGATGAGGAACTCGACCTCTTCTTCACTGTAAACTTATGAATGCCCTTGACTTAGCCATATCTATTTGCACTTTCAGAGGTATAAATTGCACTTGAGTACTCATCTACGTGTTCAATCCTCATATTCACTTCTTCAAACAATGGTGAGTGTCAATCTGATAATAAAAAGTATCTCCCTATGGTTTCCTATATCGAACAATCTTCCAATCTCTTATGGCCTCTACATAGAAAAAAAAATGTGTTCGCCTCTTCACAGGGTTCTCGAATTCCTTCAGACTTCTTATTCGCGGACTGAGGCCCTTTGGTCCTCCTTAATAGACCTGAGGCCTCTCTATCTCCTCTTGAGGCTCTGCGGCCTATCTTAGATGAGTTATGTCCTGCATGAGGTCTGAGGCCTCATTCCAAGGTTTTGGCCCCCGTTCTTCCTTATCATAATAGAATTCCGACCTAGTTAAGTCACTCAACCAGCATACAAAAATTTTAAGAGCAATTTTCTCCTTCGCTTATCTACTTGTTGGTCTAAGGTTTGAACTAGTGGTTACGGGATTTTTTCTAGGGATTCTTTTTCTATAATTGTTCTTTCACCTAAGCTTTGATCACATGTTAATTTTCTTAAGGAGAAATCAGATCTTCTATATTGATAATTAATTCCAATAATTTCTTAAACAAGCTCACTTATGTCACATTCATCATTAAGCAATTATCCATAGAAAATATCAACCATATTGCAATAATGACAATAGGATCATAAAGAGACAGCGAAGCACACAGAAAATTTGCACCTAGAAACCCAACTCGATATAAAACCCAGCAATAGGAAATTCTTCAGGTTAGTAAATTTACAATCTGATATTCACAAGCCAAATTAGGTCAAACATACCAAAAGATTCCACAAATCAAACCTTGGTTAGCAACTTGGTCATACTGCCCATAACAAATTCAGTCGAACCTCAAAGAACTAGGTCAAACTGACCTCAAAAAACTCAGTCAACAACTTCTTAAATTTGATCAACTAGCCTCAAAATTTTGGTCAATTGTGCCTCGGAAATTCGATCAACTGGCCTCAAAATTTTGATCAATCATGCCTCTGAAATTCATTCAATGCATGTCAAACCAGACTAGGTCAACTGCCTCAGAAGCTCCTCAACTTGCACACGTGTACAGAAAATTGAAAGATGATGAAATGATCTGAATTGGTCTCCAAGAGGTGAGGTCAAGGGCAATATATAGTGATTGAGGGTGCCCAAATTGGTGTGTCTTTATGGCTAAGCTGACCTGATCTTTTGGGGCCAACTTGAGCATTTTGGAGGCAAGTTAAATTCAACTTTCAATTATAAATTTCTTCCTTTTAATTCTCTTTTGAGGGATGACTTTAATACCGACCATAGCCACCAAAAATCAACACACATTAATGCTAAACTCTACGATATTTGTAATAATAATAATCTTCACAACTTGTTAAATGATTAAAAACCAAAGAGAGGTAGGAATGTTTCACTGCACTGTTTTCAATCATAGAAACAAAATGTTGCAGCAAATCAATTAGTCATCATTTTTCTCAAGCTTTGATAGACCAAAGTTGGACTCAATGGATGGTAATCACCATCATCTTAATTCATTAATTGGCATACCCTATCTTACTCATGGAAAAGGATGTCACCCACCACTTTTCATCTTTCATTCCCTACCCCATTCACTCTTTGTTTTCATCTTTGCAGCACAATGTCTTTTTTGCTTCCTACATTTGATGATGGAGGATACTTAGACACCTGATCGAAGAGGTCAACCAACGACAAGGGCTCAGGGAAATGGTGTTCTACAATTCAGAATGGATGGCCAAGCATCAAACCCTTTCAACTCTCAAGGTAGGTTGGATTCCTTAAGAAGCCACATAATCACAATTACTAGCCCAATACTCATGCAAGGCACTCCCATAGCCACATATCTAATAAGAGAATCCTAGATCCTCTTAAGAAATTGAAATTTTCATTTGTGGGTGGGGGGCAAGTTGCAAAATTAAAGACAATAACAGTTTGAACAAAAGGCGTTAGGAACCCTACGTCAATTGCACACTACAATCAGAGTCAAGGACATCATTTGTTATTGGAAAAATGATGAGACTTTTAAGAGGAAACCAACCACATAATTTTATTGAAGAGGAACCTACACCCATCCAACAAAGAAATCACCAACATGACAAATATCAATTCTCAACATATAATGCAACTTGCTATAATCATTTTAACCTTTTGATGATTTGTTTATGTTTGGACAAATTGTGTATGAACCATAATCCTTATATTTAGGCCTCTTATCCTAAAAATGTTGATATGCAGTGTAGACAAACATTCTGGATTCTATCAGCGTTTAATGCAAATTTCCTTTCATTTATTGGCAGTATGCATCCCACACATCTGGATTGTATGAACCTGTCCTCACAAAGTTTATATATAAATAAAATACCTTTTCCATCAAAAGAGAAACAATGATAAATATACATACATGGTCTCTACTGGAATATTTATCAACTTCGTGAATATAATCTCAACGACATGCAAGCATGTCATTTTATGCATATTTAGTCATTGTTATGGCTGTTGAACTTTCTTTGTACTTTAAAAATCTGCAGTCGAAATACTAATGATCAATGTTGAATCTTCTAGCGTTAGTGGTAAACTTACTGTTTTCAATGATTATTACTTTTGTTACCACTAAATTTACTATTGTTTTTCCTCTGCTAGTATCAAATTTACAGATTGATATTGTGAAATTCCTTCACTTATATCACAGAATCCAGGCTATGATCATGACAGCGGTATCAAATCCACTTTCACCGCCTCATGGGAGAAACATGAACTATAATAGATTTCCTACATGTAAAGCATTTATTAGCCCTAATAAATGAATGTGTTGTTTTATGGGAATCTTATCATAAACAATTTCTTGAAGAAACAAGCTGATCAAAGAATGTGAGTATTGGAACTTGACAATTTTGGAGAAAAATGTTGTTGCTCGTATATCAATTCCAAAGATTTCCAATAACAATGAGGTTATGTACACTATTGATGATTATTATATTTATCATCGTTATAATAACACAGCATATTAGGTAAGAAGATATGGTTTCCATCAAGTCTCCATAAGAATTTACCTAAAAATAGCACAGATATTGGTTCAACTAAAAGCAACCTCTGCTTCCAAAAATGACATTGTTGTTGCTTCAACTATGGAAGTTTTCCAGAGGGTGTGAAAATTTTCTTACAATCTTAAGTTAGTCAGACAAAGGATGATAAAAAATATGATCAAACGTGTAAGCAAGAAGACTTTCTGGTACAAGATCATTCATGTAGAAATCAGATCTCCTCAAATGAAAAATATTTTTAAAATTGCACAAATGGATGGGAAATTATTGAACTGCTATTATTTCCAACGAGAGAAATGCTCATTGCAAGATTTTAAAGAATAAGAAATTATTCATGATAATACATTCGTACATCCTTGTTTATGCGTCGCATATGATTTAATGATCACCAATCTGATTCTCTAGGGTGATCTCATAGAGTAAAAGTGAAACAAGCAATGAGCTCTCTATCCAATGCAAGGGTTATTATCTATCCTAGACTATAACATTGTTGTACCTTCTTCAAGTGCAAGCCTGAGGTTTACCTCAAGGATATGAATTTGGTAAACCAAATGTGGTTACAAAAGTTTAAAGAGAAAAACAACAACAGAAAAAATAACAAAGGCAGATTTAGAAAAACCAGCAATGCAGAGGTTATAGCTCCTCCTATTAGAACCATAGGTGGCTCTGATGAAGCTAAAACAGGGACTTTAGAAGATCTTTCTGGACATGAGCAAGTTGAAACCATATTTGAGTAATATAAGCCCAACTTCCATTATAGTAATATTATTCTAATATAGTTAACTTAATGCTTCTATATATTTGTATTTGGTTATACTTTCTATAACAAGTTTTGCAAGTACAAATCTTCAAAATGATGAAGATGCTCGGATGATATTAATAAGCATGATGAAGGAAGCTATATAAACCTTGATGTTGTAAGAAGGGATGAAGCCATGAAAGGTTCTCTGATGTTATAAGTTGAGAGAGAGTCAGGATAAAGGTATATCTCCCAAATTAAGAGGGAGGGCATATATTATGAATACCTTGAAGTAAGCAAAAGTACTATTGATAAATATAAAGTTGCAAACAAAAGACTTGAGATGATCTGAGGATGTATTTGGTGTTGTTGAAGAAATGAAAGAAGAAGAAAGGTTCCAACAAATTATATATGAATACCTTGATGATGAAAGGAGGATCAGGATTATTAGGGACCCCGAAGGTTTGTGTTTATTTGTATATATATTTAAAATTTCATTGTTGATTGAGGTTTGTACAGGTAAATCTCTCCATGAAGAAAGATGACCACTTGAGAAGCATGCTTGGATAAATGGATATATCTAGTTTATTAGGGAGAGTTGAAGCATCTAATGGCAAATGCTTGAGAGGACATATGGTCAACCTATAGATCCCGAAGAGGGAGGGCAACGTTGGTCGTAGAGCTCTGACCTTGGATACGCACCTAGATCCCTGGGTTGATGGTTAGTTAGTAAGCTTGATGGTACCTAGACTGGCTGAAAGCTTTAGTCCATATTACTCCCACCCAAATAGATAACCCTAGTCAGGTATCTCGTTTGTGGCACTGAGTTTGCCTGAACTCTTCATAGTTCATATTGGAGATCTTCCATGTAACTCTATATAGTTATAATTATGAATACCTCCCTAGTTAAAAGGGAGTGTTGAAGAATGTAACTAGGTTCGGTCTTCATAAATGTAATTAAGTCACAATATAATGTATTTGTCAAAAGAAAGAAAATGAAATTTTATTATTATTAAAATTGACTTATTAAAGCATGGCTTTCATGCCTAGGTCAATTCTTTTTAGGTCAAAGCCTCCATTACAAGCTTCTAGGGTTTGTGTCAAGTGTCCTTGTCCATGTCATAATGTAAAGAACCCTTATTGGGAATTATTTGTTAAGAAAGAAATTTATTTTATATTAAAATTAGTCTTCTAGGCCTCCTCCACCAATTCGGCCTCAAAATTGGACAAGTCGACCTAAAATTGGGCAGCATAATCACTATATAAAGCCAGCAACTCGACCTCATTTGTCACTCACTCACAACAAGTTCGATCTGCATTTTTCTGGGCTAAGAAAAAGTGTGAATTTCAAGGAAGAAGGAGAAGAAGGATAGCAGAGGAGGACTCTTTCAAGCATAAAAGTTGAAATTTTCTCTCTTTCCCACATGTGTGGAGTTGTACAGCTGCTAGAAGGGGGCTGAAATTTTGCAATAACTGGGAGGCCAAAATTTTGCTACTGGGGGTCGAAATTCTACAACTGGGAAGTCAAATTTCTATATTGTTGATGGGCTGGAGCTGCTGGATAAGAAGAGACTACTATATCATCTTGAAAGGTTGACTTGGTGGAGGAGGAAACTCTGTTGGTCTAGGGTCTTGGTCCATCTCAGTCTGAATTACTGAAGGAAGAGTTCTTGAATGAGTTTTCCCCTATATAGGGGATTTAGCCGTAGTTGTTCGCCTACATCTAGTGTTCCTGATCTTCATGTTTTGATTTTGATAATTACTTGATGAAACAATGATAAAAGAACATAAGAAAGCTAATAAGAACATAAGAATATCACAAGTAATTATCAACATAAGAAAATCTTTTTGCCTTTCTAATTTTCTAACTTGGTATCAGAGCTAAGGTGAAGAAGAAGGAAAAAGGCATATTAAAGGCTCTATTGAGGAAAAAGGAGATCAAAAAAAGGACATTAAAAGGGGATCACATAAGAAGAAAAGCCTACTATTTACAGGAACAATGACAAACTCAAATAAGGGAGAAAACAATTTAGAAGGGGCCTCCAATTACAAGGCCTAGAAAAAGAGAATAGATCTCATTCTCGAAAAGAATAAAGTTTTAGATCATGATCAAGGAAAAGTCAAGAAGCCTACTGATAAATCAAGTAACGTAGAGAAAGTGAAATTTAGAGAACTTGAAATCATGGCTATGAATCTAATAGTGGATGGAGTTAAGGATAAATTAATTTCATACATATCCAACATAAATTCCGCTCAAAAAATGTATGCGGCTCTCTCCAAGTTATTCACAATTAAGAACATTGATCAAAAAGCAAGCCTCAAGAATGAACTAAGAATCCTCAAGAATGAACCAACAATTGTTAAGATGACAAATGATGATATTGTTTCATCATACTTTATAAGGATATCTAGAATCAAGGATGAACTCCAAGCAATAGATGAGATTGACCCAGAAAAGGAGCTCGTAATTACTGCCCTTTTAGGACTACGTAAATCTTCGAGTGTTTTTGCATCAAGACTTAACAGTTGGAAAGATACTCCTACATATGAACAAATGATGAATGCATGTAGTCAAGAAGAAAACAGAATATTGATGGTAAACCACAAGAAGGAGAATGAAAAAGAAAACACCTCAAATGCTTATTCTGCTCATCACGAGAGGAAGCGAAACTTCAAAAAGTTCAAAGAACCAAAGAAGAAAATGGACCTATCCAAGATTGAATGTTACAATTGCCACAAGATGGGACATTACCAAAGTCATTGTCCTGAGAATCCAAGAAATAAGAAAAGAAATATTGATCAATCAAATATCACTATTGAAGCTCCATCTAAGAAGAACATGACTGAAGAAGAATCGGAAATCAAGGACTCATACTACTAAGTCCTCCCCTTCACATATAAGTTCTAAATTTCCTTTATGTTTTCTAAATTTGTAGCTCTAACATGTTGTGTTAAGACATTTTTGAATTATTTTTATAAGTTGTAGGTATCCCTCAAAGATTGGATTGAGAGGTAGCCTCCATCATTCACCAAAAGATAAGTATTTTATTCCTTGTCTCCTCTTTTGTGTGTAGTTTCTCTCTCATTTCTAAATATCTCTATATTATATGTTAATAACCTTTCTCTTTATATTTTTCCTTGGCTAGGAAAGCTTGCTAATTGCTCAAGGGTAATGGAGAAGACTTCAAAGGATAGACTTGAAGCATTAAAGAAGTTCTATTGAAACCCTTCAAGCATTGATGTCCTACAAGGTTTGTTAAGAAACAACCCAAGGTATGTCTTAGCCTACAAGCTTTATTACAAAGTTCTCTTCATATAAAGGTATGATCATTCTTATTTTAAATTTTGCTCTTCATTACTAACATCGTTATTTGTTGAGTTTTGAAATGTAAGAGATTCTTGTTTGGGTGATTAATCATTAGATTGAATCTTTTGTTCTTCTACTTTGATCATCTGTATGGAACCCTAAAAGGTTCTCTATAAAACCCTATCCTAAGGGTATGTCTATATTTATGAAACCCTAGTCTAATTAGGGTTAATGATGAAGTCTAGAAATCATATTCTCTTGATGTTTAGAGTCTTGGTATTGTTATAATAGAAACCCTAGTCCTTTAGGTTTTGTTGTTAATGTTTAAATTTAACCCTAGACCTTTAGGGTTTGGTAAATTAGGGTTTATGAGCAAAACCCTTGTAATGTCTATAGTAAGATTCTAGGGATAAAACCCTAGGTGTATATTCCTTTGTATGACCAAAACCCTAGTCTTAATAAATTGTTGTATATCTAACTTTGATGTATTGATGTTTGTGTCCTAGGTTTACCTGGTAAATATTGATGAGAAATGAATCCAATATATGTATGTACGAGTATGTTAACCTAATTGTTGTTGCTCATGCAAATTCTAGGGATTGTAACAAAGCCATAGTAGACATTGATATTCTAGGATATGATGATATTGTTTTTGATAAGATTTAGTCTAGGATTTGCATCAAACCTTAGTAAAGTCTAACATTGTTGAAACATTAGATGCATAATAGGATTGTTATTTGATTGAATTACCGATATCTAAGGCTTTGTGTATCGAAAATGAAATCTAGGGTTTGCAATAAATTATAGTAGAGGCTGCCACATATCTTTGAAAGTAATATTGAATCTCTAGATACAATGAGATTGATATCTTGATTGAGTTGCTAATGTAGTCTAGGGTTTATGACAAATCCCTAGCAAAAGGGAGAATATGTAACTTTTGCTGATTATGAACCTAACTAGGTTTAGGTGTCTAAAGTCTAAATGCTTCCATTATAGTAATATGATTCTAATATAGTTAACTTAATGTTTCTATATATGTGTAGTTGGTTGTACTTTGTATTAAAATCTTTGCAGGTACATAATCTTCAAAACAATGAAGATGCTCAGATGATATTAATAAGCATGATGAAGGAAGTTATATAAACCTTGATGACGTAAGAAAGGATGAAGCCACGAAAGGTTCTCTGATATTATAAGTTGAGAGGGAGTTAAGATAAAGGGAGTCGAGATAAAGGTACATCTCCCAAGTTAAGAGGGAGGGCATATTATGAATACCTTGAAGTAAGAAAAAGTACTATTGATGAATATGAAGTTGCAAACAAAAGACTTGAGAACATCTGAGGATGTATTTGATGTTGTTGAAGAAATGAAAGAAGAAGGAAGCTTCCAACAAATTATATATGAATAACTTGATGATGAAAGGAGTATCAGTGTTATTAAGGAGCTCGAAGGTTTGTGTTTACTTCTATATATATTTGAAAGATCGTTGTTGATTGGGGTTTGTACAGGTAAATATCTCCATGAAGAAAGATGATCACTTGATAAGCATGCTTGGATAAATAGATATATCTAGTTTATTTGGGAGAGTTGAAGCATCTCATGGCAGCTACTTGGGAGGACATCTAGTTGACCTTATGTGTTGATGTCTAGACCCCGAAGAGGGAGGGTGGCACTGGTCTTCGAACTTTGACCTTGGCTATGCACCTAAATCCCTGGGTTGATGGTTAGTTAGTAAGCCTGATGGTACCTAGACTGACTGAAAGCTTTAGTCCATCTTAGTCCCACCTAGATAGATAACCCTGGTCAAGTATCTAGTCTGTGGCACTGAGTGCGCCTGAACTCTTCGTAGTTCATATTGGAAATCTTCCATGTACCTCTATATCGTTGTAATGAGTGAGTGTTGAAGCATGTAACTAGGTTCGGTCTTCATAATGTATTTAAGTCACAATATAATGTATTTGTCAAAAGAAAGAAAATGAAATTTTATTATTATTAAAATTGACTTATTAAAGCATGGGTTTCATGCTTGGGTCAATTATTTTTAGGTCAAAGCCTCCATTGCAAGCTTCTAGGGTTTGTGTCAAGTGTCCTTGTCCATGTCATAATGTAAAGAACCCTTCTTGGGAATCATTTATCAAGAAAGAAATTCATTTTATATTAAAATTAGTCTTATAGGCCTCCTCCACCAAGTTGGCCTCAAAACTGGACAAGTCGGCCTAAAACTCGGCAGCAGAATCACTATATAAAGCAAGAAACTCGACCTCATTTGTCACTCACTCACAACAAGTTTGATCTGCAGTTTTCTGGGGTAAGAAAAAGTGTGAATTTCAAGGAAGAAGGAGAAGAAGGATAGCAAAGCAGGATGACTCTTTCAAGCATAAAAGTCAATATTTTCTCTCTTTCCCACACGTGTGAAGTTGTACAATTGCTGGAGGGGGGCCGAAATTCTGCAGTAACTAGGAGGCCGAAATTCTAGTGCTGGAAGTCGAATTTATGGATTGTTGTTGGGCTAGAGCTGTTGGATAAGAAGAGAGTACTATATCATCTTGGAAGGCTAACTTGGTGGAGGAAAGTGTGTTGGTCTACGGTCTTGGTCCATCTCAATCTAAATCACTGAAGGAATAGTTCTTGACTGGGTTTTCCCCTATATAGGTGTTTTATCCCTGCCTGTCCCCCTACATCTAGTTTCCTTGATCTTCATGTTTTGCTTTTGATAGTTGCTTGATGAAACAAAGATAAAAGAAGAACATAAGAATATCATAAGTAATTATCAACATAAAAAAATCTTTCTACCTTTCTGATTTTCTAACAAACAGTTCTCCAATATCATACGCCCACAGAAATTTTGGTTGATCATCGACGGCTTAAGCCATTACACAACAACAAACTATAAAGATACCAATATTCATGAACAAGTATTCCTAATCTAGCATTTTTCCAAAAGAACACGGTAATGCTATCCTTATCAAAGTTACCATCAAACTTAGATTAATTCTTGTTCTCATATTCTATTTCAGTAATGTATTAATCTATATTATAGTTGCTTTTTGGGGAGAAACGGGTTTTGGATATCATACATTGATACAACATAGAAAATTGGTTGGTCATCAATGGGAGAAGCTATTCCGCAACAACCAATTAAAAGCTTCCAACTTTATGGACAACTATCCCTAATCTAGAACTTTACAAAAGAACACAGTAATACTAATGCTCAAAGCAGTTAAATCGAATCCCTAACAAAGCCTTAAATTTACACAGGCTAAGCAAACTCTAATGCTTTCTAGTCCCTAAGCAAAGTCAATTTTTGTGTTTATTAAGAAAAATGGTGGTTTAGGTTTGGTTGAAAGCCCGTTAAATTCTTGTATTCAACAATATTCCACCAAGTTTCTAAGAGGGGGGAGCATGAGAGCAGGGAGACGCATATGGGGGATGTGTGGAAGCACCCCCAAATTTTGGGGAAATTCAAGAGGGATGAGGGGATATCGGGGCCCCTAGCATAGGGGTCCCCATATTTTAAAAAAAAAAATAATAATAATAATGATAAAACCCCAACAATAACAATTCATCCCATGCCCCCAGATGCAGGTGGTAGATAGGAATTTAATGTGCAAGAGCAGCCAAATAAGCAGGCGGCCCATCCATATGGCCACTTGTGCCTTCACTTATGTGATCTTATGGCAAGGCCTGGCTCTCAGGCCAGCGCCATTAACCAATTGGGAAAATCAAGACATTCCCTACAAGTCCAGAGATATGGAACAGAGTCATCCTCATTACCCCATTCAACGTCTCAATTGCTCCTACCATCCCTCTGCCTCTGAGCTAAGCCTTCGCACAGCCACTGGAAGACGTTGCAGACTCTTAAGCTGCGTCGACCTGGGCAATGGTGACGATTACTCACAGTCCCTTCTAAGCCACCTGCATTCTGAGGCCTCAGCTCCTTCCTCTGCCCTGATTGTGATTTCCTCTGACCCCCACCTCTTTCCTCCTATAGCTCCTGGATTGATTCCTGTCCCTGTTTCCATCTGCTCTCAGCAGTCTCCCACTCTCATACCCATGCGACATCATCATAGAATGAGGAGCAGGCACGGTGGCAGTGGAGGTGGTGTCGCTCGTCCTGTGTCTCCGCCCCCTTCTATCTCATCCTCCCCTTCAGTCTCCCCTTCCCCTAGCCTCTCCAATCCTCGCTCCCTTGGCAAGTATCCGGACACTAGAAGTGGTTGTGGAAGACTAAGTACCAGTGAGGCTCGTCACTCTGGAGGCATCCCCCAGCACGTAGCGACCACTGCTACCTCTCAGCAAGCACACTTCCATTTTCAAAGCGCCATGAACAAGCCGCGCATAATTGTCACCATCATAGTGGATTTCAGGGAATTCCTTGCCTCCAACCTCGAACCAACACTCAGCCCGGAATTCAACTAGGACCCTCCATTCAGCATCACTCCGGGGGAGCCGAGCACCAGCCGCCAACCACTAGACAAGGGCATCCCTTCTAGCAACACATAGCAAATGTTGTGAAGCGAAGCCACCCGTAAGGATAAGGGCATCCAAATTGAGGGCAGTGCAGGTGGCGGACATGCAGAGAACACTGGTTCTGAGGAATACGAATGGTGTCCAATCGTGGAGGAAGAGCCAACAGAAGACACTTTGCAGCTGCTTTCCAGGTTACGTGGCGAGCCATAAAGCAGTTTCTGATTAGTTTCGTTATACGTCATTTTGATCCTTGTTTCCTGTCGGGTCTTTTTCTGTTTTACTCTCCAACTCGGGCGACAAAAACTTTGAATTTTGTTCCCACTTATCGATTTACAGTGGAAAAGTCTGAGTCAAGTTTTGGAAATACAGTCTTTTGATTACATTTTTTGAATTATGGAACTACAGCCCCGCGTGGGTAGCTTGAACTTTCCTATTTTTGTGCTTGGAATAGTTTCCCCATCTAGGGCAGTCACGATTTCTAAGTCGGATGCTCAGAATGGTCACACATCTGACCTAGTACCGTTGAGGCCAAAGCCTCTTTGTACTTTATGTATTTATAAATAGATCAATTCTACTTGGAAAAAAAAAAACAATTCATCCCATGCAAATTCATCATTGTGCAATGTCAATACCAAGATTAAAATAGTACTGAACCCAAATTTGTAAATGAACTAAACATGATTTAGACTCAAATGGAGTATTGAAATATATTGATTCATAAACCATAACTGAAACAGAAATAGTAAAATATTGATACATAGATTTAAATTCATCATTCTAAAATCTAATTAATACTAAGAAAAAATAGTAGATAATGAAACCTGAAATTGCAACTTGAGATTACTCAAATTCAAAAATAGTAAAGAGTGACAAGTCAAAGACTCGATCTGAGGTCATCAATGTCTAGAGTGAAGACTCAAAGTTAAAATTGAAATTAACAATGGACAGTCAACATTGAAAATAGCATGAATATCAAGGAGTGAAATTGAATAAAAGGTAAATAAAAGTGAAAGTCAAATAGGGTTTTTATATATTGCTTTGTTTTTTAACTTTTGCATTTTCTTTTTCCATTTTTTAAGCTTTCAAAGGCAAAAAATTGGGGAACATGTCCAGAAGCACCCTTTTTCTTGGGCCGGGGGGGGCACCCAAAATTCCTCCTTTTGGGAAACATATCCCTCACACTGGGAAAAATGTTTCCCCCTACATTTCTCCACTTTATTATTGATATTATCTACTTCATTTCTACAGTGAAATTTATTGCAGAATGATAAGTAGCTTAACAAGATCCCTAAACAAGGGTTTATCAATACTAAAGATCATAACAAATTTTGAATCATTGTTGGTCTAAGAATCCTGCTTCATCCCTTCTACACACAATCTAAGAGATCAAGTTTTCTTTAGCCATGGATCCAACATCTAGAGGGGGGGCACCAACCCCCCTCTAGACCTAGAATCGGCGATTTTCTGAGCATTGGATTTTGTGATTTGGAAGTTTGTAAAGCATTTCCCTCTCAATTTGTCAAGGCATTAGACAATTTTCCAAAAGTCCCCCTGTCCATCTCCTCTTCTCAAAATATGGAATTGGCCTCGATAGAACGAGGTCTAATTGGACATTTTACTGGCATATGGTCTTTCCACCAAATCTATGGCAAACTACGTTCAAAGGAATTTGTAAGTACTAATCAAAAGGAAAGTTCACCCACTACTTTTGTGAATGAGATTTCTATGCCTTCTTATTTGAAGATAAAGATCACATTTTTTTTAAATGGCACTTGCTTTTTTGGCACCAAATAAATGTATTTGAATAAATGGATACCAGATTTTAACCCTAAGCATGATGTACCTCCTTTGTTTTTTAACTAGGCTAGTTCAACTTGGACTCGGCTAGTTCAAATCAGACTCGATCAGTTCAACTAGTCAGAACCCCCTTCTAGTCTGACTAGGCCCTTAACCTCGGGTTGGGCACCGATCCGGTACTGAACCAACCAAATTGGTCCCCAACTCGACTAGTTTTGTACTGGACCAATCCGACTGGCCGAGTCCAACTTGAACCGAACCTCAAATTGGGTAGTGGAGACTCAACCAGCAAATTTTGACCCTGACAACGATATTGATCTTGATGTTGATATGGACTTGGATGCATTATGGACTGATTATTTAGATGCAAATCCACTAGTACCAACCCAAGTCCTCCAGCGACAAGCACTTCCTCCTTGTTTGACTCTGATTCAGAGCCCGAGCCAGAGGATGTTGCCATGTCTAACAGTGGTGATAATAGATCACATTGATCAATGAGATAGTATTATGTATTAGTGACTCAAAGTCCTGCAATTGTATTGTTTTGTTGTAAAGGCCATTTAAAGCCTCATTGGTTATGTGTTTTTGTTCTGATCTCCATATATTTATTATTACATTTATTAGACAGTGCACTAGGTGCCATTTTGATATAATAGATATATTCATGAGCATACTTTGATCATATGTTGTCTTCTTTCTATTACACTAATGCTTTGAGTTTGGAAACATGAATGAAAATCTATGTTACCGGATTCATTAGAATTGGGTGCTAGATCCACAGATCCCCGGATCGGATAAAGATTTGGATCCGGATCCGTTGGGATCTGCCCAAGATTCGTGGATGACAGGTCAACAGCAGCACTGTGTTACTTGCATCAACTCGTGGACTGTACGATAGACTAGACAATAAATTTTTCACTCTTTGTATTTCCTTTGGGTCAACGTGTCCTCGCATATTCAAGGATCGGGAGAGTTCGAGTGTTTAACTCTTGAGATTTTGTTTGGTACAGTTCAAAAATGACGCTTCAACATAGATTTTTAAATATATGAAAATTAATGTTGATAAACCATGGCCATTTTGCATGGTTTATAAGTAAAAAGTCAAGTTTATATCGAGAAATATTAAAGTAGCATATTTACGTCGTAAGGCGTTTCCCTCTGAAATGAACTCCCCCAAATGCTTTTCTGTCCTAATCTTAGCCGTTAGATCTTTTGTTAGACGATTGAACAAAAATCAGCCGTCTAATTTAATAAAAAATGTATTAAAACATTAAAAACCTTAAAAATATTTTCACTTTCCACTTGACATCTATGCGCCCAGGTCAAGTTGGGTTGGAGACACATAATTACGGCCTGTTGGGAACCGACGGTAGAGAAGAAATTACTGCGCCAGTGTTATAAAACATGGCATAACGTTCAAAGGTCGTGCATTTATTTGGTAGAGGAAATAAACGCTCGGACGCTGCCACCATTTCTCGACTGATCATCTGCCACACCACCCCATCTTCTTTGCTCCAAACCGAATTTAATATTTAGGGTTAAGCTACAGTTTTATGGTGAACCTTGAAATTACTTCCTATGTAAAGTGGACAACGTTGATTTTTTTCACTATGAACTGTACAACGCAGTAAACAATATCTGATACTTTTCTCTATAGCTATTAGTTTACAATAAATGTGGTTTCAAGCTATGAAGATTGGTCGAGAGATGTCTCTGCCACTCCATCTCTCTTTGTTTTTCTGTTTTGTTTTTGTCACTGTCATTAGTTACACTTTCAAGCCAAGAAGACAAGTTGAAAGTTGTTTGTGCTTTAAATAAAAAAAAAAATAATGCATTCCCTTTCTCCGTTTAGTTGGAACTTCGAATACATGCAATCCTTCTCTCTGTTTAGTATTGTGTGTTTGACAAATCGTTTGTAAGTGAAATTATGGCGTCTCACTCCATCGAACAGACTGAATGGAAATTATCTGTTCTTGAAGGTGAACGCCACAAACTAAATGGCAATGTTAAGGGCATTGCACTCCTTTCGACAGATCCCTCTGCATATTTCAGATCAGATGGGGTTGTGATTTAATAAAAAATGTTTTAAAACATTAAAAACCTTAAAATACTTTTCACTTTCCAGTTCACATCTATGCGCCCAGGTCAGGTTGGGTTGAAGACACATAATTACGGCTTGTTGGGAACCGACAGTAGAGAAGAAATAAATAATGAGGTGAGGCAAGGGGATTTAAGAACCAAGCGGAATCTGCTTTTGCAGGGCCGAGCGGAGCATGGTGAAAAAAGTGTCGGGGCTTCTCTGGTTTTTTGTTGTGAATATGGCTAGTGATTAAACATTTTTTCATATTTGCTTTGTTATATAGTTTCCTCGACTTAATTGATGTAAATCATTGTTTGAATTTGGAACTGTATATATGAGATTTGTCTTGGTTGTAGGTTGGTCAAAGTGAAAAGATCAATATGCTGCAATCTAATTAGGCTTTGATATGTTACACAGTATTGGATAAATAGCCTTGTATAAGTCAATGTAATAACTTTTTGGTACAGCATCATGGCAGCAATGACACCCATTTTTTAATAAATCATGATTCACAAGTTTTAATAACTAAAATGCTTAGTATTTCATCACAATTAATTGTTTGAAATACAATAATATCTGACGGTAGAGAAGAAATAAATAATGAGGTGAGGCAAGGGGATTTAAGAACCAAGGGGAATCTGCTTTTGCAGGGCCGAGCGGAGCATGGTGAAAAAAGTGCAGGGGCTTCTCTGGTTTTTTGTTGGGAATATGGCTAGTGATTAAACATTTTTTCACATTTGCTTCGTTATATAGTTTCCTCGACTTAATTGATGTAAATCATTGTTTGAATTTGGAACTGTATATATGAGATCTGTCTTGGTTGCAGGTTGGTCAAAGTGAAAAGATCAATATGCTGCAATCTAATTAGGCTTTGATATGTTACACAGTATTGGAGAAATAGCCTTGTATAAGTCAATGTCATAACTTTTTGGTACAACATCATCGCACCAATGACACCCATTTTTTAATAAATCATGATTCACAAGTTTTAATAACTAAAATGCTTAGTATTTCATCACAATTAATTGTTTGAAATACAATAATATATTTGATAGTGTTATAAACTAGATTTAATGATGTGAGCACCAGGACATGTTTCAGTGGTGAGAATCCAACATGATTGTAGACTTTGGAGAGGTTTTCCAGCTGCAAAGGTTTCCTTTAAACATATAACACCACTCGTCTTATTTCTCTTTAAAGGATTATTATTATTACATGTCAAGGAAAAATGTGAAAATTTCATGGCCGCTACTTTTCGGCCATAGAAGCAAAAAGAAAAATAGAGAATGTACCAGCTTATTGCCACTTTCAAATAGCATAGAGTATGGGTTGACCTTTCCAATGGCCTTTATAAGATTTACTATTAATATAAGCAGAGTTAGCATAGGAAAAATAAGAAAAATCTTGTGTTCTAATAGCAGGATTTTGTTTGGCCTCTTAAAATTCTTAAAACTTCTGCTGGTTTCATTGTTTTCTTTTTCACTCTAGCATTATAGCAATATCTACACAGTAGCAAGTTACAAAAAAGGTCAAGAATCCATAAGGTATTCACCTTTTTTCCATTGTTAGATAATACATTGTACTAGATCCTAACTATTGCGGCCAATTGGCTACCACCCTGACAAATAGATTGAAAAAACAAGATCCCCATCCTACACAACGGCAACAGAGCGTAGGTATGGAAGGCATGATAGGTTTGGGGGCGTAGATGATCTTTCACGTTGGCAGTCCCCAATCACTATTTGCATACCTGGCACTGGTGTTTGGTTTTTTCTTAATTTCTTCTGAAAACTCCTTTCTTGATTCAAGATTTTGCATTGAGAATATAAACGAGTTGTTGCAGCAGCTGCTATAACCTCTTGTTATTAGCTATCGCCCTGCAAGGAACGGAAATAAAACAAGAAGCTGCCGCTGACAAGATCTAAACCTTAACGCTTGACCAGACTCAAAGATTTTCACCAGAACCTTTACAGCTTGTATGAGACACAAAAAAAAAACTGACAGATGCCATGGCAGGTGACTATGCTTTCAACCCTAATTAAGTACAGTGAGCAGAGTGTTGGCTCCATTGCTGCTGAACTTATCTTGACGGTAGATTCTGGAATATCTTGAAATTTCTAAAATAGTGGTAAGGTTTGTGTTTTTTCCTTTTTGAAATATGACCAATAACAATAAAGTTTAAACAATTAATTTATTGTTATTCATAATAATATGAATATTTTCAAAATCTTCCATCTCTATGAAATGGTCTTCTTTGCTCTGAAATATTTTTTCCAAAACTTATGCCCCTCCACTGCTCTGAAATGTTTTACCCAATTGTGTTTTTACAGGATTATACAAGTTTTGTATGACAATATTCATTTTAACTTTTCGTACAGAATATTAAAAGTCTCCCGAATCTAAATCTGTAAACAGTACACTGTCTCAGAATGTGTATGTGTGTTCTGTGATTTTTCAGGTGTTGATTAAAACGAAGCAGAGTGCCTTTCCACCATTTTCTCTGCAATTACAAAATTACATCAATGCAGAACCATAATTCTTAACAACATATTCCAGATGTGCTCAGAAGTGTTCAGAAGAATCATGTTAATGTAGTTTAGGTAAACTTTCTTTCTAACTTCACAAAACTCATGGTATTCATGTGGAATATAACCTAACAAATTTCCACATTCTCGCTATATATATATATATATAATTTGCCCACCTAGGACTTATCTCCATTTTGTGTATTAACGAATATATATATATATTATTATATATATATATATAATCTGCCCACCCAAAAAAACTTTGTTTAGTCTGAAATATTCCAACTTCGCTTTCTTAAAAACATTTCTGAAGTTTGACATTATATACGGAAGAATTCACCTGAACAACCTCAGAAGAAAACAAACATCTCTAAAGAGAATAACCAAATCCATCAACAACCTTATAGATTGTGTTCGTTGAAGGATTTTGTTTGTAAGTGGAAGTATATTTGAGAGCAGAATGCAGTGATATATCAAATTGGTGTTTATTAAGAGGTTTTAGTTGCGTTGTTGCAGTATCCAGAGATTTACTTTATGTCAGGATGATGAGTTGTCGCAGATAGTTCACTGCGTTTTTTATCACATATATGTATTAGCATGATAGTTGCAGGGTTTTGAAGTCTATTCATTGGGGGAATCTCATGTGTAGTCCTCTTCCATCCTTAATATTGGAGGATGGAGAAAAGCGACTTCTATTATTACGCCGTAAGGCGTTTCCCTTTGAAATGAACCCCCCAAATGCCTTTGTGTCGTAATCGTAGCCGTTAGATGTAATGTTAGACGATTGAACAGAAATCAGTCGTCTAATTTAAAAAACCCTTAAAAAGACGTTAAGGTATTAGTTAAATATATCAGTTATTATTCGTTAATATATCAGTTATTATCCATTAAAAAACTTTACCCTAGCAACCCATCCTGCGCGCGGATATCCGCTTTTGATGCAAAGGAGGGCGGGGGTGTTGAGGAGGGCGGAGAGGAAGGCGGAGGACCTACAGAGAAGGGAAAAGGGTTTCGACGAGGGCTGCAGAGGACGAGGCCACTCTTTCTTCACTGCATGAGGGCCGCGTAGGCCATTTTTTCTACAGATCGTTTGCATATCGTTTTTCCCTCAGAATATGGCGCCCTCTGCATATTATGGCGGTGGTAGTTATGAAATTTTATATATACTCGGGCCACTGTTGTCTATATTATGTGTGATGATTTCTTGCATGCAAATTTGAATCTGTTGTAAATATCCCTGAAAATCTCCGCAGTTATAACTCGAACCCTCACATTCTCTGCAGCGTTCAGCGCCTTCACGAACGAGGTCATCCGATTGATCGTCATTTCTTTTTTCTTTGCGCGAGGCTTTGTGAAGAGAGGGTTAGGCGATCGAATCGCCACATAGCTTGGTATGCATTCCTTTTCCAAATACATCCCATTTCTTTGTTTTAAGTTTCAGGGGAATGGGTCTGTGGGGGATACATTGGGGATTCTCCTGTTCTTTCCAACCACAGAAACGGACTCAAATGCATGTTGTTGTTTCAGTTTTGATTTTGATCTTAACGAGCTTCATTATGGCGTTTTCAATCACAAGAATGAAACCTTAAGAATCCCATGATTGTTTCAGAAATATCATTGTTGTCTATATTCTGTGTGTTGATTTCTTGCCTGCAAATTTGAATCTGTTGTAAATATTCCTGAAAATCTCAGCAGTTAGCCTTCGTTCTTAATGAGTTCCTTATGTTTCTTTAAATCAAAGAAGAGATTTAAAAGACCCGACATTTTGTTTAAAATTATTTTGGAATAGGCTCTTTTGAGACAGTTGCAATGTAAGTTTTATTTCAATTACCATTGAGGCTTCGTTCTTAATGACTTCCATTATGTTGCTTTCAATCACAGAAGAGATTCAAAACACTCCACGTTTTCTTTAAAATTATATTGATTTTATTGAGCTTAATACGGTGTTTTCAATCACAGAAATGAAATCTTAAAATCCCCATGCTTTTGGTTAGATTTTGATTTTATCTCAATGAACTTAATTATGTTGTCAGATATGGAATCCTAGGAAATCTAGGTTTTTGATGATTTGATTTTGACCCTAATGAGCTCAGGTATGACATTTTCAATCATAGAAACGAAATCTTGAAAACACATTATTTTTTATTAGATTTTGATAAATCCCTCATATGGGAGAATAGGCATTTGAATAGGCTTTTTGTTTTGTTTCAATCACAATTCCAGGTTTGTTTCAATTATTGCTCTGACCTTAAGGCAATTTCAGTGACAAGAATGTTACACAGAGAGATATAAAACAAAGATGGGTAATATTTGTATTAGAAAAAAGCCACAGCTGAGCTGGGCAGCTTAGCCCAATACAAAAAAAAGATGTTGTTAACAAAAACCACCATATCTATCTAGCTGTATGTGTTTGGGGATGCTTTCGATTAAATTTTGATTTTGATTTTAATGAGCTTTATTATGATGTTTTCTATCCCAGCAATGAAACCTTAACATCCCCATGCTTTTGATTTTGTTCTAATTAACTAAATTATAGCGTTTTCAATAACAGAAACCAAATCTTGCGTTTGATTAAAGTATGGTTTTGATCTTGATGAGCTTATTTATACCATTTTCAATCACAGAAACGGAATCTCAAAATCCCACTTTTGATTAAAATCCCCATGCTTTTGGTTAAATTTTGATTTTATCTCAATGAACTTAATTATGTTGTCAGATGTGGAATCCTAGGAACTCTAGGCTTTTGATTGATTTGATTTTGACCCTAATGAGCTCAGGTATGACATTTTCAATCATAGAAACAAAATCTTGAAAACACATTGTTTTTTATTAGATTTTGATAAAAACCTCATGTTCTTTATTCAAGCAGAATAGCAAGAAAGAAATATGCGTCTCCAACTATGCATAAATCTCCAATGGTGTTTAGTATGCCATCATTCACCGTGCATTTTTCAACTAACAATATATAAATCCCCATGGCAAAGGTAACTTCATTTCCATTCATCCCAAATTCATTTTAACACAACTCACTTGCAAAGTATTACTAATAAATTTCCACAACCGATTTACATCTTACAACTTCTAACAAAATATACATTTCGTAGGTTCATTACTAAGTCTTCAGGTCTTCGATGCCTCCAACAAGTTTTGATACAATGTCAAATATGGAATGACAAGCACAAAGTTCTTTAGAATATTCTATTCACTATTTGTATTTTCCATTTGAAACTTGAAAAAGGATGTTCCGAGATCAAGTACCATTTCGATAGTTTATGTCTTCACAACCGATTCATTATCAATGGGTTTTAACATATTTTGTTAACAAAATCAATTTATTTCAATGAATATAATACATGTTTTCAATATGTCTTCATATTAATTAAATTTCTTGTTTGATTAATGATTTCTTAAATAACCCTATCCAAATTGATATGGATACCCAGTTCTTGTTCGCGTTTCGCGTGAATTCATTCCTTTACCTTCACCTTCAACTACACAATTTCAATCCAGATATGAAGGTGTCTAAACAAGTTCAATGGACATTTATGACTACTTGCATTCCATTTCGTAGCCACTTTAACCCCCAAATATGCTTTTCGACATGGCTTCCTCAAATTAAAACTCAAATACATCGACCCTTGCTTTCAAAAAAGCCCATAAAAGCCCATTCACATTTCAATATTCTTCCACACACTATGCCTTACAGCGTTTCCTTTGCAACATTAGGTGCAAATGCTAGTAAATATAACATGTTAAAGTGACATGGTTTTTTAAATATATAAAAAAGTAGTGTTTATAACCCCGGGCCATTTGGCATAATTATATTAAATGTGAACTTTATCAACCATTCAAAACTTGACGATAAAATTTATACGAAGGAATATTAAAGTAACATGTTAAATGTAATGTGTTAAAGTGACATGGTTTATAAAGTAACTTACGTAATAAGAAATAATTAATGTAAACTTGTCTAAATAATTAAGATTAAATACTTATAAATGATACATTAATTATAAGACTATTAATTTAAAATATTATATATATACATATATATAATCTTATTATTAATTGTATAATGTGTTGAAGTGACATGGTTATATAAAGTAACTTACGTAAGAAGAAATAATTAATATAAACTTGTCTAAATATTAAGATTAAATACTTATAAATGATACATTAATTATAAGACTTAATTTAAATTATTAATTATATATATATATTATTAAATATACATTATAATAAGATTATTATTTTATTATTATTATATAAATAAAATTATATTATTTTTATATAAATAGTTTGTTTTTAAAATTATGTCCACGAGGTCTTAGACAGACAGTGATCGGGTGCTCTGTTAAGGCACTCTTTAATGTGAAGTCACTAGTTCAATTCCCTGCCCCAATCGGGGTACTATATTGGACACATGATAAAGATGTAGTCCTATCGAGCTTACAAAAAAATTATAAAACTATATTTATATTGTTTGTACTTGTCATTTCCCTGCCATATCCGGATCATAGCTTTTCCAAAAACTAGTGGATCAAAATCTGTATCTGTATCTGGATATGATTCCTGGTAACTTAGATGAAAATCTTTGAAATATGTTTTTCGTTAAAAATTAAATATTTAATTTACTTTTTACAAAGACCAAGTCATTGGAATCAACTTGTCCGAGTCGATTCCGAGTCAGAGTTGACCCTTAGTCGATTCCAAGTCCAAGTCCGAGTTTTAAAACATTGCTTCCAATTTGGGTCCATTTGCCACATATTCCATTAAATTGATGGAATGAAGACACTGTGTAGCATTGATGATACTATAAGGCAAAATACTGAGAAATCTAAGCCAAAGGATGGTATGTTTACATATGCCCAAATTTGGGTGGAAATAGATCTAGGAAAGGGGCTTCTAGAAGCAGTTATTTTGACAACTAAAAGCATATCTAGTCTTTAAATTATGAGCAATTACCCTTTAAATACAAACACTGCCATGCATATGGTCATTTTGAGAAAGACTGCTCAAAAAATTCCCAAGTCTCTCGACCTACACAAGATAAAAGACGAAAAATGGCAAACAAATGAAGAAAAGAATGCAAAGCAAGTTGCCCCTCCATTGACCCCTATAAAGTAGCTCCAATTATTTCAAGCCCGTCAGCACCTTCAAGACCAAAACAAGGAGACATGGACACACGCGGTTAAACCCAACCTACCACATCCCTCGAGACCAGCAATCCTTTGATTTCCCTGACAGAGGACAAACAAGTATGAATTTCTATCTCAAGAAGAGCCAATCTCCTTTTTTATAATACCAATTGTGTCTTCACTACTTTGAGAGGTATCCCCCAACTTGTCTCATGTGCAGGAAAATTAGAAAATCTTGCTTTCCTTTTTTAATGAAGATATTGTCTTAAGACCACAAAGAAGAGATCGACCATTTTAGAATAAAGGCACAATTCTCTTTGGAACTCCTAACCTGTAAAAAATCCAAGCAACAATTCCATGAAGAAGATGAAATGAAGGAAAAGCTACCCGAGAGGGTGGGTAGAAAGCCTGCAAAGGAAAAGAGGAAAGGGATAGAAAGCATGCAAAGGAAGAGACTTAAGGGATACAAATAAGCAGAAATTATTAGGTACTCAAATAAACATTGAGAGATCATTCACAATAGTATCAAGAAACATAAAAAATCTTGGAATCTCGATCTTGTGTTGAGGCAAGGGTCAAAAAACAAGAGTTATATAAGATCATAGTCTCGTTGAAATGTAGAGGCATGGGTAGTCGATTTAAAGCAGAATCTTTATGGGGTCTAATAAAATCAAATAATCCCTCTATCCTCCTCATCCAGGAGACTAAATTAGAGGTATTGGAAGTAATAATAGCATGCAAGCTACAATGGAAAAATTGTAAATAAATAGCAATCAACTCAATGAGCACATCTGGAGGCATATGCACAAATTTGGAATAGCCTTCTTTTGCATCTAGAATTCTCCTCTCAAACTCAATATTGTATCTTAACAAGCTTTATACACTAGCATTCTTGGAAGTGAACGAATATAATAAATGTATACATGTCAATAATATACAAGGAAAAGGAAGATGTTTGGCCATCCTTCTCAACTTTAAGGGACTCAGAATACTCTCAAAACAATATTATTGTTGGAGATTTCAATGTAAAAATATGCCATAAAGACAAAAGAGGGAAAGTAATATGACACCCTTTTCGAGAAAGAATGGTATATCTAATATCAAAGTGGGAACTAATAGATACGAAACCACTCAAAGAAAAATTTAATTGGTCTAACAAGAGGATTGGCCTTGGAGACATCACAATGCATGTTGACCAATTTCAATTACAAGGCAATTTTCTCTTGAGCAATAACTCCATCTCATCTAAAATTCTTCCTTGGGCGATCGCTAATCACAAACCCATTTCTCTTCAAATTTCAGAGTCTCTTGATTACGACCCCATTTCGTGCAAGTTCAACCCACTCTTGCTCCAAGATCATTGGGATAATTACTAAAGAATGGAGCATTCCATCCAGGTTCAACCCACTCTGTCTCCAAGATAAGACAACTATTAGGATAATTACTGAAGAATGGAGCAACCGGGTTTTAGGTTGTCTAATTTATATATGGGAGGAAAAACTAAAAGTTGTAAGATTCACTCTAAAAAATTCGGTTAAGAAAGCTTACACCCCCAAGACCTTGAAAAGTGAAATTAAAATTGCATATCGACTCTCTCCAAGGCAAAATGAAGTTTGAAACAATAACCAATGAGCTACTACAAGAAGAAAAAAAAAAAATTGGTTTTCCAAAAGTATCATAAGCCAGGAAACGTGGAGGCTTAATTCTCTAAGTCTATGGCTAAATTTTGGGGACAAAAATACCTCTTTCTTCCATAGGCAATGTAAAAGAAATCATTAAGGAAGCTGGAACAATCATCACGAATCTTAGGACATAAAATAGACAGAAAATACATTTGGAGGAACTACAAACAATGTAGGGGTAGATCCAACAATAACAGTGACTATGCTAGAAAATATTCCCTCAATCATCTCCCCTAATGAGAATGTAGAATCAATAAAAAAATCAGTGAGGAAATTCACAACGCAATCTGGTGATTGGCTCCTAATAAAGCTCCTTCACCTAATGGGTTTACAATCAACTTTTATGGAGCATGCTAGAATATCATCAAAATTGATCTCAAAAGGATGTTGCAATATGTTCAAAAATCCCTATCGGATAAGATGCAACACAATCTCATCCTTCCTAGCCCTTTATTCCAAATGACGCCAATCGCTCTTGCTTCTCCAAGTATCAACCCATTTCTCTTTGCAATGCTTCCTATAAAATCTTGACAACAATCATGACAAACATCTTAAAAAAGCTTCTTCCCAAAATACCTCAAAACCAAGGTGGGTTCATGCAAAAATGTTAGATTGTGGACAATATCATAATGGTCCAAGAAGTTATTCTCTCCAGTGGAGCAAGCAAGGACAAAGATATGATTACTAAAATTGATATGGAAAAGTATTTGATAGGATTCGACATTCCTTTATTTTTGATATCTTTATAAACTTGGTTTTTGTCATTCCTTTATTCGATGGGTCCCCAAATGCATCTACAACCCATGTATCACTCCTCTAGTGAATGGGAGAGTGTAACATTCTTTGACTGAAGTATGGGATCGCAACAAGACTACCCCCTATCACCTTTATTATACATTATCATGGTTGAAATATTAAGCAGGAAATTGGAGGTATAGAGATGATCTAGAAATCTTTCAAGAATAAACTTAGTAAGAGGAGTCCAATGTATGAAACGCTCACAGTTTGCAAATGATACACTACTCTTGAAGAGGGGGGTGCGCATCTTCTATAATGGTTGCAAAATTCAAAAGAGTCTTAGATCTATTCACAAATGCTTTGGGTGGAAAAATTAACCATAACAAAAACCAAATCTATGGGTGGATTCTCAACCATCATTTGCCTCAAGCCATTTTCAAGATTCTTTTGTTCCCACAAAAAAAAAGGACCTCATTCAAGTGCCTTGAAATGCCAATCTATTTGTCCAACCTACCAACGCAATCTTGGCAAAGTATTTTGAAGAAAATTGAATCCAAGTTTCAACAATGGGGTGAAAAATGGTTGAATCCAACCGAAAGGGTGTTGCTTATTAAATCAGTCCTTTTAGCCCATATTTTAGTGTTGGACTATGCTATAGCCCCGATCGTTGTAATGCAACGAGCAACTTAAGAAATAAGAAAGTTTCTTCGGCAAGGAAGGAAGATACACACAAAAATTCAACTTGGTTAATCAGAAAATTGTCAAAGCTCCGAAAGAATGTGATGATCTTGGAACAAAGGATCCATCCTTAATGAATCTAGCCTTGGGAACTAAACTCATTTAGAGGACAATCTTTGAAAAGTTGGGTCAGTGGAAAAGAGAGTACTCCACAAAAAATATTTCAGTGGAGATTGCCTTTAGTGCATCGATAATCCTCCTAAAATAAATTTAAAAAGGCTAACCAATATGGAAGCTCATAAAGAAGTCAAACCAATCATCCAAGCTAAATTAACTGGGACCCATGGTAATGGGAAATCCATCAATATTTGGCATGATAGCATCATGTGAAATCAACCACAAAAAAGCATCCAAGAACTTCTTCCATTGAAATAATGGGTGGAAGAAAGGAAACTCAAAACCCTTTGATATCTCATCCAAGTCAACTAGAAGGGAGCATTGGTCAAGATGGTTCATTGGTAATTCTCCATCACATCTCCTCGCATCGATATCCCTCCTATTTGTCTCTCTCAAAGGATGTGCATGGTGGGATGTTCCAACACCTAATTGTGAAGGTTAGACATCCTCAAACCATAAAGTCAAGAGTGGTTATTTGCATAACTCCGATCTTTGTCTCATCGACAATGCTCAATAATTTGGATCATGTGTGGCATCTAGACGGCCTTCCTAAAGTCAACATATTCTACTGGATAATGGTTCATGGAAAGCTCTTGATAGCTGAAAATTAGGGAGGTCCAAGACCTGCTTTCAACATGCCTTTTATCTTTCTAAAGAAGAAAAGATCCAACATATTTTGTTTGATTGTGATTACACATCTCGAATCTAGCAATCAACCTACTCTAGATAAATCATCGAACGAGAACACCAGTCTCCTAGAAAATAATGTTCTTTCTCTGGAACGTAAGCTATAGGAGAACTCTTAAAAATAAGCCAATATTTAAAAGGTTGTGCGCAACTACATTGAAATTACTTCATTAAAAAATATGTTAGCTCATAATAAAACCATCATCAAGCAAGAGCTAGATAACCCCAAATTGTAGTGGCGAAGGCAAAAGGTTTATTAGCAGAATATTTTAACTCTAGGGGCAGGCAACTCGTTGGGAACAAATATTTTCCTGGGGATGATAAAGATTGGTTTCAACAATTCTAGTTATCATTTCATATTTCAACCCCAGCTACTATCAAATTCAATATTAGATCATCTTGACAATTTTCACCGAGTGCTATAAATTTCCAGCAATGAAAATCATCACAACAGTCTCATATTCTCTTTTTTTATGGAGCTTCAAGAGGTAATCTGAGGGTGACAGGGATTGGTGGGGATCATCATTGATATTGGATGACAAAATGGATTAACCTAAGCATGGGGATTATGCACTTCCTGCAACAACCAAATTGAAGCTTATGCCTTATTACAAGGTTTGCATATGGCTTCAGACTCTCAAACCCAATCTCTAATCCTTGTGGGAGACTTGAGCATTATTATAAATATGATGGTCTTGAAATATTCTTCAATTGATTACAAGATTGATGTATATTGGCTCAAGCTCAACAAGACGTTAGCATGAAAGATCTCCTTTTATTTGTTACTGAGGGAAAACAATCAACAAGTTGATTCATTTGCAAAGGAGGCCACATCTCTAAAAGTGGAGTTGCTAAGGATCAATGGCTCAACAAACCACCAAACTATAACTTTATCAAACAACCATGGCAAAGTACTAGTCATTAATGATATACATGTCATGCACACTAGCCTTATTTCCAATGCAACACAAATAACTTGACAAGACTAGAGATTCCCCTTACATATGCTTGAATTCATGGCAAAGCTGGAATTTGAACCATTGGTTGGAATTTATCAATAACAAGGTAGGAATATGGAGACTTGTCAAAGAAGGTGGTATAAGGGAGGTAAAAATATATTTCAATTGGCCAACCACTATCTAGTAAGAGATGTTACTTTCAATCCGATGACATGCATTCATGGTCTAGAGAATTTAAACTCTAGAGGAAATTTAGATGGGTTGTTTCTTTTAGTCTCATTTGTGCAAAGGGTTTTGAAAACCTTTTTAAATTTGGTCTAAATTGGGCCTTTATATTCCTAGTTTGAAATATCACAATTTTATTGAATAGCTACATTCAAATTGTGTAATTGTTGCTTTGGCTTTTTCAACTTTTTATCTAGGGCTTCCAAGTTCCATTGCTCACAGGATTCGTCAATTTGGGACAACTCTTGTGGAGTTTCTATGGACTTGTTGCTTCACCCTCTTCTAATTAATCAATCTATATTTGGTGTTGGTTTTGGTGTATTGTTTCCTTGGTTGGTTCAAAGTTATGCACAAGGCATTTTGCTACTTGTCAATTTGGGGATCTCTGGTCAATGGTTCTATGAACTTGTTGGTGTGTTTGGTCTCAAATTATCAACTCGTATCTACTCTTGGTTCAGTGTTTTTATCTTTGTGGAACATGAATGGATTTTAGGGAACTACGAATATCAAGAGAATTCTCAGCACTATTGATGTTTTGAGTCACACCGGAAGTATTCTCACGTGTGGAGCAAATGCGCTAAGTAATAAGTATTTGCATCTATAGACCCATGGTATTACCAAAGGTATTTGATGACCCATGGTATTATTCTTGGTATTACACCCTTTGGAAAAGTATAAATACAAGGGTGAGTGATTCATCCTTGTGGCTTTGCAAGAGAGCCGAGAGAGCCTATGAAGGGTCGAGAGGGCCTATGGAGGGCCAAGAGGGTCGAGCAAGACATAGAGACATGCAAGAACACAAGATATTGAGAGAGAGATTCTCTCAAGTAAGCAAGAGATCTACATGAGTAATATCGCAAGTTTACCATGGGATACTCAGTTGTGCTAGAATCGAAGAGAGAGCACAAAGCAATAAAGGTTATATACATGAGTAATATTGCAAGTTTGTTGTGAGTGAGATACTCAATTGTGTCAGGTTAGAGGAAAGAGCACGGTGCAACAAAGGAGATCTACATGAATAATATTGCAGGTTTTCCTTGAGTGAGCTACTCAGTTGTGTCAGGTCCTAGGAAAGAGCATGAAGCAACAAAGGATATCCAAATAAGCCAGATCAAGAACAGATCTAGAGCTTGATCTGCTAGATGAAATCCAAGGTAGTTGTTGTATATGTAATTTCCTCTATGGTCTTTATCCTAGTAAGGGAGCCCAAGTAGGTTCTAAGAAGAATTTAATGAAAATTTGTTGATTGGACAAAACTTGTGTGCAATATTTATTATGCATGATCTAATTGTTGGTTTTATAAGTTCCATTGTGCAAAATTTGTTTTTGGTTAGGCACATAAGTGTCTTTCAGTTAATTAGTTGCGTTAAATTTAATGTGAGACTATTACCAAATCTTTTGTGTGTGTGTGTGTGCACTTAGTGCAGTACCCACGAAATCTAACATGGTATCAAAGCATGGTTTCTAGGAAAGGCAATTAGATCCAAGATTTGCAAAAGTGATAGCTCTAAGAGGGAGTTGTAGGAATTGTTGCAAGTAGCAGCAGTGTTTTGAAGATCCATGTCACAAGAGTTGGCTAAAACTGCTTATATGGGTCATAAAGCCCAGGTTTAGTTAGCCTAGTGAGGCATGGCGTCAAAGCCAGTCAACAGAGTAATTACTGAGCACAAGACAAGGTGTGAAGTTTGCAAGGGTTGCAACTTGAGCCATCCGAGCATATGAACAAGAGACTGAGGGCAAGAGCAAACGTCAAGTAGTAACCACTAGGCGCACATGACACCAACGCATTTGCTAGCACGTGGTATTACGAACAACCAAGTTGTGATTGTCAACAAGGCTTAGCAAGACTGTAATAGAAAAGAAGGAAGAGAGCAAGTGGATTCAAGAGTGTTTTCGAGAGACCAAATTGTTGGAGATTACAGGGTCGAACTATTTAAGCAAGGAGGAGGTTTATTTATTAGAGAAGTCAATTTCCCTCGGCCGAATTTCCTATAACAGCAAAGCTTGTGCAAGGGGAAGACGCAAGGCCAAGTTGTTGGTGAATAAGTGGGCCAAAATTCTCTAGGTTGAATTTCTTCAAAGGTTTATTTCCAATGTGCCAAAATTCCTAAGGTTGAATTCTTCCAGTGGGACCGAGTTACAGGTTCTAGGAAATGCATTTTTCCTTGGCTACAACAAGAGATTGCAGTGCAAATATAGTGAGGACCAGCAGGGCTACGCAAGTTGCAGGAGAAAGCAGTCGAACGTGTGGGCGCAGTAGCGCACAAGCTGTAGAGAGGTCGGGCGAAGACCGTGAGCAAGATTGTTGACAAGGTTACGTGAGGCAATCATCAGGACTATGTTGTGGAAGTAATGCCACAAAGAGGTGTGAAGGATCGTGCCATGAGCAAGATATTACGCTAGGCGTGATTGAGTAGTTGCAGAATGCAACGACCAGCAGGGGTACTTGGGCAAAAGATTTGCCATCACAAACACATGTTGGCAGAGCTAGTAGCAACAGAGAGGGCCCCTAGCAAAGACCATATAGAATGTACAAAGGTTTTCCCACAAGATTGGCAACGATTAGCCCTCAAAAGGATATAGGTAGAACATACCAGTCAAGGGTTTAACAACAATGCTAAAGAGACCTAACATTGGCAACTACAAGATGGAGAATGAGGCTTGAGACGTTGCACAAGAACCAAAGGGTAAGCTAGTTGCAAGTGGTTCTTCCAGAAGAACCTTCCTTGCTAAGAGGGAGTATTAGAGTTTGTAGCTCGGGAAGATACTTCAAAGGGCTAAGATAGCCATTAGAGATCCAAGTGATAAACTTGGAGTGACGGTCAAGAAGAGACCTTGAGAGCCGAGAAGGCTTGTGATCTAGAGTTAGAGGGAATCAAGCTTCAAAGGGGGTGAGCAAGCTCAAGAGGGAGTTAGTCTTCAGAGGGAGTCAGCGGGCTCAAGGGAAGACAACCTTCAGGCTCAAGAAGTCATGGTACAAGATAGGCATGAAGGATGCTCAGGAGTGGGAGGCTTCTAGGAGCAGGTTATCTTCAAAGAAGGGTCCCTGTCATACAATGGGAATTACTTTTGTGTCATATGGAGCAACTGTGGTAGTGGATCAAGGATGGAAATGTGTTCCAGGTTTGAAGGCATTGTCAGTTCTTAGTCGTGATGTGAAAATACATCCCCTCGCTAAGAGGGAGTGTTAATGGTTTGAGTAGCATCAAAAGTACTCTCAAGTGTGGGGCAAGTGGGCTAAGTGATAGGGCCTTGCAACTATAGACCCATGGTATTTCCCATAGTATTTTGATGACCCATTGTAATATTCCTTTTCATTTATTTAGCTAAAAATTCCCAAAAAATATTATAGCATAAATTTTTGTAGGAAATACTAATAAAATGCAACACAAATCCACAGAAATTGCAAACAATATTTAATGCAAGAAACGCAATTTTGATTTAATAATATTTTTTGTTCATTTTGCTCAAGTTCTATGCTAATATAATTACTTAAACAATGTGGCATCCAATTTCATTCACCCCAAAACAATTAAGCAATTATAGATAGAACAATAAACAGTAATGCATAATAGAAGATAGCCAAGCACACTAAGACACGGAGATTTTTGGTCAAAAACAAACGCAAAACCCCACAAGGGAGAAAACCCAAAATCCATTCTTCTTCATAGATATTTAATCAATGTTCGGTTGAGATACCTACTTCAATTTGTACATCAAAAATATTCCAACAAGATTCCAAATTGACCTCAAAATGTCCAAGTCAAAACCGGTTTAAAGATGAGAGAGAAAATCTACTTTTGGTCAAAGTCAAGTCTGCAACAATAAGGGTCGAATTTCAGCCTATGGAAGACAGTGCAGCCTCAGTCAACAGATCTTGAAATCTTCGATCAAATGCCATAGTCAAACCTTGCATTCAACTCAAGTCAACAAGCCAAAAACTAAGGCATAACATCGATCAAACCAAGTCAAAGAGCATCTGCAATTTTCAACCTCCTTTAACAGTAAAAAACGCAGTCAAAAGAAAAATTGCAATTCTCGGTCAAAGGAGAGGGAGTTGACATGTGATCAACCTCAGTGAACATTCCCAAAACAGAGATGAAAATGTAGTCAAACAAAGTCAACATCTTCCTGAAATGCTCAAACTCCAAGACAGTCAAAACCCTCAATCAAACAAATCCAAAACTTCCCAAGTCAATGCAGGTCAAAGCAAGTAGAGAGAAAGATGTTGGTCAACGCTAGTTAGAAAAAGTCTCCTTGCTCCTTTGTATGTGTGGATTCACCTAGTAATTTTTTAATCGAATTGATGCATGTGAGATGTGTCGAATGAGCTCTAACGATGCCTATATTTATGTGTATGAGGAGGTGTCTTTTCACATTGTGGGGCCAACTTGGTCAAACTTATAAATATGAATTTTCTTCTTCATTTTGCTAATGAAGTTCTGACCAAAGCTACCAATTTCAACACTCCTCAACTAGGGAGGAATTTTTGGCTACACCATAGATGTCATCTCAGATGTACATGTCTCAACATAAGGGAAGTTAATAGCTATACCATTATCTCAACTCAGTTTGGCTAAACAATGATGAATCGATCCATAGAAAAAGAAGAATGATCCACACTGGCAATAGGGGAGATCAATTTACCACAACCAAGTCCATGGTAGTCATAAATGATCTTGGTAAAGATCACACACACTATGTCCATTGATCGATCCTCACCCAACTTGATCCTCAGTGATCAAGTGGTAGAACACATGCATCCAACACTTAGGGGAGATCAATTTACCACAACCAAGTCCATGGCAATTGCGTCCGACCTTGGTAAAGATCACACACTCCTAACTCTCCTCACCCACCAGCCAGATGGGTGGCAAACCCAACAAGCTTAACCATCTCAATATGGCCCTTGGTCAATAATGACACAAAGGTGACCTGCGGGTAGGATGCACACTGGGGTATGTACTCAACCAAGTCCATGGCTCCAAGGAGTACCCTCTCACCCAGAAGCCTCACTGTTCATCCCCACCAAGTCCATGGCTAGTCGAAAGACTAGGGGAAAAGCATAAGCTCAGTGTTCTTAATCAGTAGTGTACCCTCCCAAGGAGGGACACATTCTCTTGCACTCAATGTTGCTCTTTGAAGAATAAGAACTTCGCTTTTGGCAAAGGCTTGGTGAGAATTTCTGCAACCTGCTCATCTGTCGAGATATGTTGGAGCCTCACTGCTCCTCTTTGTACCATATCTCTTAAGGAAATAGTAAATAGACCAGCAAAAGTACTAACTGAACAAGAATAATTTGACAATAATACACAGCTCACACACACCAACTCAAATCAAATTTCATTAATAGAGGCATATATTTATAGATGAGGAGAGGTCCCAGGATTTTTCATCTCCACAAATTTCTCAATCAATAACTCACAAATCACTCCACAATTCTCTCAATCAATCAGTCCACAAATCTCTCACGCAAAATAACAACTTTACAATAACACTAACAATTAACAAATGGATCATTAATCCATCATTTCTCCCCCATAATGATCATTTGGAAATATTCCAAGATCATCTCCGAATTTGCAAAACTTTTCCTTAGTGCTTTCGTGAATATATCAGCTACCTATTCATCTGTTCTGCGGTACTTAATCTCGATCACTCCTTGCTGAACCAAATCCTGCACAAAATGATATTGAATATTAATATGCTTGTGTTAAAATTGGCAACTAGGGCCAAACTCCATGTGGGTCTTCTTTTTTATGGCAGCTGATATTTTTCTTGGATTCCTCTCATCGAAAGGTGTAGGATTGATCTAAATATCATCTGATTCTGACATGTATTCATGGAGATATGAAATTATTTGTGTTATGTGACAATTTGTCAAGGTTGGCCAGCAACCAAATTACCCCCACTTGTCCTCAACGTTTTATTATAAATAGAAAAGGTCTTCAAGTCATTTTGACACACATCTCTTGTGATCTCTCTCCACTTGTTTGGGTTTTAATGGTAGGAGAGATCTATACACTACCCTAGAGAAGATCTAGCCCTAGCCCTAGACGCAGTAAAAGAAGGCTCTACGCAGTCCTAGGAGGAGACACCTCTATGTAGCCAAGGAGGGTTTTATGTGCAGTCAAGAGGAGGCTCTTCTAGCAGCAAGGAGAGGGTTTCTATACGCTATCTAAAGGGAACTTCATCACTGTCAAAGAGAAGTCTAAAATGCAGTCAATGAAGCATGCCCTAGCCACAGTCATGGAGGAGTCTTATCACAGTGAAGAGAGGCTCCTACGCTGTCCTAAAAGAGGCTTCTATAACGCAGCAAGGAGAGGCTTTAACGCTGTCAAAGAAAGCCTTAAAAGAGCCCTAACCACAAGTCTAGAAGAGACCTTAATCCACCACTTCAGGAAGCCCTAATGATGACTTAAACGCAGTCCTAAAGGAAGAAACACAACCGTTGTCTTAGAGGTGCCCAAATGTCCTAAACGCAGGCCCTATTCCGCAGCATCAAGAGACCTAATTCGCAGCCCTCATCTAGCTCCTATTTTCCATCATGAAAAAAGCCTTATACGCAGCTCTGTTAGCCGCAATAGAAGAGGCCCTAATCAACAGCATACAAGACCTAAGACGCAGCAAAAGGAAGTATTTCAACAGTGTTAAAGTCACATTGTTGTAGGTGACAGCGTGGACTGTTTTGGGCATGATCAAGCCATTCTTGAACTCAGTTTGCTGGACAAAAGTATCTGTTGTAAGGAGGAGCCTAAATCTGATTGCTTAAGGGCTGATTGAGGAGACCTAAGTCCCAGCCCACTGCTGGGCTAGGCCGCATGCCATAGCCAGCAGTTGGAAGCAATTAAAGTACTGTGTTAAGAAGGATAGTAGCCCCTCAGGCAGCAGACAGTTGGAGCAAATGTGTAAAGGCAAGCTGCAGACAATAGGTGGACTGTGGGGTTTGTTTAGAGCATTGTAGCTCACAGCGTTTGTGCTCTATCTAATGTCCAGGTCTGCCATGAAATGCATCAGTCCTTGCTGCATATGAAAGGTACCAGATTAGCAGCCTTGACATGATCAGTGAAGCAGATAAGGAAGAAGAACTTTATAGAAGGAAATCTTCAGTATTTTGGGTAATTGGTTGAGCTGCTCTAGGCCTATCATCTGCTACATTGTGTCATCTTCATGGCGAAGATCTTTGATATCTGATCTCTCATTTTGGCAAGTCAAAGTGTTGACTTTGACTTCAAATGTATTTGTACTATCTCTCTCTGCTGAACTATTGAAGAATATAAGAAGAATTGATCAAGGGTTTCCCCACATTGGGGTTTGTCCCTGGCTGGTGCCACATCTTGTGTCCTCTTGTCTTGGCTTGTCTTTTGTTGTTTATGTTTATGTTCATCTGCACTTTACTATCATGCTGATGTGATTGTTAATCTGAATATTGTCACTGGGCTAAAATGAAAAATTGAAGTAAATTGCTCGCATAGAACATACCAAAATAACAGTCGTCTTATGAAAATTGGATTCTTGGTTATCTGAATAGCACTTTGATTATCACACATCCACGAAGTGGTTGCTCTTGTTGTTCATGTAGATCCTCTAGAATTCTTCTTAACCAAACTGCTTCACATGTTGTTGTCACTACTGCTTTATACTCGGCTTCTGTTGTGGAGAGAGAAATTGTAAGTTACTTGTTAGTACTCCAAGCAACTGTTGTTGAACCAATACTAAATGAATACCCTGAAGTTGATTTCTTGTCATCCATACATCCAGCCCAATCTGAATCTGTATACAACCTGAAATCTTTTGTAGACCTGTATACCAAACCATAACCAATTGTTCCACGCAAATATCTTTAAATCCTCTTAGCGACTTTCCAATGCAATTCCTAGGGCTCTGCACTAAATAACGACCAGTCACATTAAAAAACATTGTCTTCACCTCCTTAGAGGCAAAATCTCAACATGAGACCTAGACCATCTTATAAAGCATAATTTTGCCTTTCCAATGAGCTATTATATGACCTGAAACTCCTAATAGTTTAGGAGAAATTGATTTTTAAAGATTAAATTAATTCTCTGCCTATTGAGCCGACCTGTGTTAAGACAATTCATGTCGGCCTGCCCTAGAGGACACGACTGTTCGTTGTGAGGACGAAAAGGTATATAAATAAGAGGTTAGACCTCTGTTTTTTGGACAAGAATTTCGGTGAAGATTACAGAGGAGCTCGGATCACAGAGAGACACTTAAGGGCAGCCACATGGAGTGCAGATTGATGATAGGGATGCTAAGGGCTGACTAAAGTGTGGATTCTACAACAGACGTGTGGATTGTTCCTTGCACTAGAAAACGCACAAAACTTTATCAATAATATAAGGAGTCAGTGTCTTGGACTGCATAACAGTGATGTGGATTAGGTGACCCTGTTTTGGAGCTTGTAACAGCATGAAGACTTAACCTCGGATCTCTGATCTGCCACATTTGTTACCTTCGGACTGTGACAGTGGACTATATCTCGGCCTTCAATTCAGGATTGTTACAAGTCTCTCGATTGGACAGTGAATAGTACCTTGACTTGTTTAAAGTCCAGTGGTTCGGACTGTGCTCAAAGTGTAGCTTCGGACTGTGTTCAAGCACCCTCAGACTTGGAGCAATGTACGTCATCCTTAGTCCTGTACATGCACATCCTGAACTAATTCCATGATTCGTATTTCAAGGCAGTATAGTGGAGAATGATTTCTGGGTAGTGAAGTCTTGGTGAGATCTAGATCCATGGGTGATATAATCTGTGGCTTGGTGAACATAACATAGTAGTTCATTTTTGTGGCTCAAATTACACACACTGGCCTCTATCTGTTGCAGCCTCAGACCTGTGTGAATAAGTGAAGTTTTTGGGAAAAAGAAGTATTGGACTTGTGTGCCTTCAACAATAATGAATCTGGAGGTGTAAAAGATTTGTGGCCTTGTCAAGAAATTGAAGACTTGAATTGGCATTGAGAACAGTATATTGGGCATAGTTTGGAGCAATCTTTAAAAAGGCTCTTGGTGAATACATCTTAAAGTGAATTTGATGAAGTCTTGGGGATCTTCTTGATTAGTATATCTTGGAAATCTATTGAAGACATTAGAGCAGTTGATCTTGTAGACACATTGAAGACTTGTGGAGATTATTGGAGACCGCGATATAATCATGAGGTGACTTGAAGAACTTGCTTGGGTAAGATGAAGTGCAGTGGCGATACCTTCTAATTGACAAGGTTGTCATTGATATATAGCATGGAGACTACAGTGAAGTTGAAGATTGACAATGCTCGATGAAGAAGACTTTGGGAGCCATGAAACCAAACATATCTTGACAAAGCGAAGCTATAGGATTGGTGTCCTTGGAGTTGGTGCTCCTAAACTCAAGGTTGTTGCCTTGGATAAGATAGGGTTGAAGCTCTAGAGGTCGGAGACTCACTAAAGTCCAAGTAGGTGCTTGGCACATCCCATGTTGCAGCGTAGGTGTCTTCTTCTAGGGTTGGAGCCTTACCTATATTGTACTTGATTCATTGTAAAGATTATAGTAATAAAGCATTTATTTCTATTGTTCATTTTGTGTTCTAAATATAAGTGATCTAACTGGTAAGAGTAACAATTGAAAAGAAATATTGATTCACCCCCCCTCTCAATATTTCCAACAAATACCATCTTCCTTCAGCCAAACTTCAATACCCAAGAAATAATGCAACTCACCAAGATCTGTCATCTCAAACTCAGCGATCATATGTGACTTAAACCTTTGAAATAGTTTTGTATTGCTCCCTGTGTAGGATCAAATCATCAACATAGAAGACAACTATCAGACTGTCCTAACTGAAAGATATAGAGATTGGGCTCAAATAGACTTTTAACTAAGCCATGATCTTGAAAATACTTATCGATTCTTGAATACCATGCCCTTGATGCTTGCTTTAGACCATACAAGGCCTTCTTCAACTTATAAACATAATCTTCTTTTCCTGGCACTTCAAAACCTTCAGGCTGCCCCACATAAATTTCTTCATCCACATAACCATTTAGAAACGTTGATTTAACATCCATCTAAAAAATTGGCCACTTGTATTGTGTAGCTAATGCAAGAACCATCTTGATTGTATCCAACTTTGCCATTGGGGCAAATGTCTTAGTATAATCAATTCCTTGTTTCTATGCATAGCCCTTTGCAACTAAACAAGCCTTATACTTATCAAGTGTGCCATCTGGTTCATTACACTTGGTTTTATAAACCCACTTAGTGCCAATTACATCTTTTCCCTTTGGTAATTTGACCAAATCCCATGTATCATTTTTTATCAAGGTATTCAATTTTGCTTCCATAGCTTCATTCCATTCCTTCGTTCTTGATGCTTCTGCATAATCTAGTGGTTCATCCACTTTCCTTACTCATGCCATAAGTGTATAGTTTACTAGAGAACTTTGAGATCTAGTAACCCTTTCAAATTTTTTGTCCAACATATTGCCTTCTGAATGACCCCTTTCAAGCCACTTAGGCTTCTTCTTAACATCATCTATCTTTAGTAACTTGGAATTTGATTCATCACCAATATTCACTGCATCTTTCTTCAATTCAAATTGTACATGTTCTGGCTGGTAGATTCCCTGCTCATCTAACACAACACCTCTACTTATTATAACCTTCTTTACTTCAAGATCAAACAACCTGTAACTTCTTGTTTCAATACTATATCCAATAAAAATACATTTCACACTCTTATCATCCAATTTCTTCCTCTTTTCCTTAGGAACATGTGCATAGGTAGTACAACCAAAAACTTTCATATGTGCAACACTTGGTTTGTATCCTAACCATGCTTCTTCTGGAGTTGAATTCAACACTGCCTTTGTAGGACATCGATTAAGAGTGTATATTGTTGTGTGTAATGCTTCAGCCCAAAACTCATTTCCAAGTGACTTAGTTTTTAAGATGCTTCTAGCCATTTCAACTATGGCCCTATTCTTCCTCTCTGCAACACCATTTTGTTGAGGAGAGTATGAATTAGTAAACTCTAACTTTATTCCATTCTTCCTACAATAATTCAAAAACTCATTTGACTTGTATTTTCCCCATTATCTGTTCTTAGGGTAAGAATTTTTAGACCTCTTTGATTTTCAACTAAAGCCTTAAACTCAAGAAAATGAGAAAACACTTCAGACTTCTCTTGCAGAAAATACACCCATATCTTCGTAGAATAATCATCAATGAAAGTGAGAAAATATCATGCCTTTCCAAAAGACACAGTCTCCATTGGACCACACAAATTTGAATGCACCAATGCTAGACGTTCTCTAGCCTTCCATGTTCTATCTGAGAAACTTTCCCTGTGTTGTTTCCCAAAAATACATCATCATCCAACTTAATACAAGGAAGACCATTCACCATGTTTTTCTTTCTCAACAACACCAAACTCTGAAAATTCAGATGTCCCGTCCTATAATGCGAAAGCTTACTATTTGCTTCTTTTGTTGCTTTCAAACTCTATGAATTGCTTGAGTCAAAAGAGAGCTTGAAAATCCTATCTTCAGTAATTTCACCTCTTGCTACAACTACATTTTGATTCAACTTATCCATGATTAAGCATTCTTTATTATCAAATACTAACTTGTAGTTTTGCTCCATCATCCATCCTACAGAAAGTAGGTTCTTCTTCAATGTTGGTGTCAACAAAGTGTCTTCAATTAACTTCCTCTTTCCATGCAATGTTGGTATTGCAATTGTGCATTTCTACTAAATTATGGTATGTTCTATGCTTAGTGCAGTTTACTTATTTTTCTTGTTATTACCCACAAATTAGCAATCACATATACATTAAGTAAAGTGCAGATAGAACATTAAATGATCAACAGAAAACAAGCCAAGACAAGAGACACAAGATGTGGTGGCTAGCCAGGGATAAACCCCAATACAGGGAAACCCTTTGATCGAATCTTCTTTTATCTTCAATAGTTCAGCAGAGAGAAATAGTACAAAATCTGAATTATGTAATTTTATATCAGCAACAGCAAACCCTAGATCAGTGAAGTCAAAATTGGTCAAACTAGTTGAAATTGACCTCTCAAATGCTTGGTCAATTTCCGGTCAACTTGTCCTCGAACAGCCTGAAGAAACAGCCCCAAAAGTACAATCAATTTGCAGATTTCTGAAGTCAACTTGCAGCCCTAAACTAGGGCAGTCAACACTGGTCAAACCAGAGGTCAGATCACCTTGGTTTTCGTGCCAAAAATTGTGGCCTGCCTAGGAGAGGCAACCACACCCAATCTGCACTTTTGGATGGTCAACTCTTGGTCAAAGTTGGTCAAAGAGATGACCTGCTACCCTAGCGTCCTTTCTGTGTCTTTCTTGCCCTAGGACGTCTTCCTTTCAGCCACACGTGTGAGAGAGAGAGAGGCTCCTTTTATGCGTAGAGAGAGAGAGAGAGAGAGAGAAGATGAGTGAATGAATTGTGCAAATGAGGAGAATGCTCCTTGTATTTATATGCAAACGTTGAGGATGAATAGACGTGACTGTTGGGCTTCTGAGCCTACATAAGTTTGTTGGCCCACCTTGACGGTTTGTCCATAATCAAAATAAATTCATATCTCCATAAATACTTATCGAAATCGGATGATCTTTAGATCAATCCTACACCTCTCGATGAGAGGAATCTAGGAAAAATATCATAAGCCATAAATAAGGTGATACACATGGAGTTTGGCCCTAGTTGCCAATTTTAACACTCCCTCTCAACTAGGGATAACTTTATCTGCAATCTGTTAGATCGTCGCTGCTATCCATCCACCAAATGCACTGTCCTGTACAGCTTGATCCCACTCTGCTCTGCTCGAACTATGAAGAAGAAAAAATGATCAAGGGTGTATCATACCATCCTCCACTGACCCGAAGTCAGTCTCAGAGTGTGAACCACTCTCACTGATCCCAGATCAATGGAGGTCATCCTAGCATAGGGAGTACAGTAGATACAGCAATGCGTCCATCAATAGTACTACTATGGTCCCTATCCTCATTTCCCTGCTCATTGATCAGATGAGAGGTATTTCCCATGAGTCCCAGACTGCATGGGTAGGATGCCTCGACAGGAGAACTAATCATCCTGTCCATAAGAGAACAAATCATCCTGTCCAGTGGATGCCACGGAGAAATAATCATCTTGGCCTACAGGAGAACTAATCATCCTATTCCACAGTTGCCACAGAGAACGAATCATCCTGGCCCACAGGAGAACTAATCATCATGTTCCACAGTCGCCACGGGGTGTCACAAGGGAAGGTTGAACCTTTACCCTATACATAGTGCACCAACAGTGGATGGTGAGTCGCCCTATAGTCACATGTCGCTCCAAGAAGTACCCGCGCCCCCTGGAGCTCCCAGAGCTCAATACATCATACTCAACCCTCATAATAGGGTCTCTGAACGACACCAAGTTGTTCTCGAAAAGTCAAGAATTTGACCTTTCCTAGGGGTTTTGTCAAAAAATCAGTGACATGTTCATTTGTACCGATATGTTGGACCCTTATTGCTCCTCGCTGCACCATATCTCGAATATAGTGGTACCTGATATCGATATGCTTGGAGTGATCATGAAATATGAGATTCTCTGATAAACGGATCCCGCTCTGGTTGTCACAAAGGATCACGATGGTATCCAATGTAAATCCAAACAGCTCACTAAAGAGCTTTCGCAACCAAACTGCCTCATAGGAGACCATGCTAGCAGCAATGTACTCTACCTTGACGGTGCTCAAAGCCACCAACTTCTGCTTCCTGCTCATCCAGGATATCGAGGCAGATCCCAAAGAGAAACAGCACCGGGAAGTGCTCTTTCGGTCCACCACACTGCCTACCCAATCAGCATCAGTATACCCGAGTAGTCTCACATCTCTAGCAGTGTATCTCAACCCATGAGTGATTGTGCCACGAAGATATCTCAACAGATTCTTGGCACCAATCCAATGTGACTGGTGAGGCTCAACCATATGTTGACTCAATGTGTTGACTGCAAAGCATATATCCAGATGGGAGTTCACCAAAAACATTAATGCTCCAACGAGTTGACAATACTCGGTAGCATTTCGTAAAACAAGTCCGGCAGCACTACCACTTAACTTCTTGAAGTCAAGCTCCATCGGGGTAGTTACAGGCTTGCAGTCCACCATGTCGAATCTCTCCAATATCTTCACCACATATTTTCCTTGAGATAGGAAAATCTCCCCTGGTTTCTGCCAGACTTCCAGTCCTAGGAAATAGTGCATAAGTCCTAGGTCTTTCATCTCGAACTCAGAAGCCAACTCCTCTTACATTCGTGAATGAGGGGTCTGCACCTGTTAGAAAGAGGTCATCAACATATAGCACCAATATGAGAGGCTTGTCATCTATAACCTTAAAGTAAAGGTTAGGGTCGGCTTCACTCCTAGTGAATCCCAGCTTCATCAAGTAGCTATTAATCCTCTCATACCATGCTCGGGTGCTTGCTTTAGCCTATAGAGGGCCTTCTTCAACCTGCACACGTGAGATTCTCGATCATAAATCTCAAATCCTTCGAGTTGCTCCACATAGACCTCCTCTTTGATCGAACCATGTAAGAATGCAGTCTTGACATCCATCTGATGTAGGTTCCATCCTTGCGAAGCAGCAAGGTCTATGATCGAGCGGATGGTGCTATATCGAGCAACAAGTGCAAATATCTAGTCATAGTCTATACCTTCCTTCTGGGAGAAGCCACAAGCGACAAAACGAGCCTTATACTTTTCCGCACTTCCATTAACTGCATGCTTTATCTTGTAAAGCCATTTTGAAGTGACAACTGCTTTTTCCTGGGGTCTGGGGACCACATCCCAAACATTGTTTTTCATAATGGACTCATATTCCTCGGTCATAGCATCCTTCCATACTTGATGCTTGACAACATCTGTGAATGACGAAGGCTCATTTTGGATGATCGTGCTCATGATGGTCAGGTATCCCTGATACTTGTTCGGCTTCTTACTTTCATCGAAGGTTCCTCTAGGTGCAATGTGTCCTTCAACATCATCAAGTGTCCCCCTAAGCCATGAAGGCCTCTTCCTAGAAGAGGAAGGCTCTTGCGAAGGAGGATCAATGGGATCCATAGGTTCTTCCACATCGGGCATCGTCTCATCTTCCTTTTCCTTCGGTTCCCCAGTGTTAGCGTCTTTAGATCCCCTTAAAGTAGGAAGATTGTCTACTTTGCTAAGAGCCATATCTTCATCAAAGGTGACATCATGACTAATCTCGACTTCCCTTTGACTAGCTACATAGATTCTATAGCCCTTAGTATTTTCGCGATAGCCCACGACGATTCCTTTCTTTCCAGAAGCACCCAATTTATTACTTTTCTCTTTAGGCACATGAAAATATACAGGGCTTCCAAAAATTCTAAAATGAGATACATCAAGTTTCTTACTAGGGAACATTTCTTCAGAAGTCTTGGAACCCAATGCTTGAGGAGGGCATCGATTTTGTACATATACAGCGGTATTTGCAACTTCGGCCCATAAAAACTTCGAAAGTCTTTGATCATGGAGCATAGCACGGACATCTTCCACAATTGTACGATTCTTCCTCTCTGCCACATCATTCTGCTCAGGAGTATATGGTGTAGTAGTCTCCCTCTTAATGCCAGCCTCTTTGCAGAAGTCATGAAACTCATTGGATTCATATTCAGTCCCATTATCAGTCCTTAAGGTCTTGATCTTCTTTTCGATTTGATTCTCGATCAAGGCTTTGAAGTGTCGAAACCAAGAGAACACTTCATCCCTTCTTTTTCAAAGAAGTAATCCAAGTCTTGCAGAATAATCATCTGAAAATGTGAGGTAATATAAATATCCTCCCAAGGAGTTCACAGGCATCATACCGGATATGTCTAAGTGAACCAACTACAATATATCGGAGGCTTGCTTTGGCTTGAGGGGAATGGTCCCCTTTTGAGCTTTCCTTCGGCACATCCTGGACATACACCTTCTTGCTCTAATCCGAACTCGGGCATCCCAGTCACCATTTTTCTTACATCAGGTAGAGCTTTATAATGAAGGTGAGAAAATCTTTGATGTCATAGTTCGGACTAAAGAGATGTGTCACAAGACATGACACCCAGCGGACTTCCTCCGACTTGATATAATGAATCAACTTGAAACCCAAGAGTAAAAGCATCTTTAAAGTTTTTTTCCATACACGTACCTTGCCATCGCTGAAGGCCACCTTGTAGCCCTCGTCTTCCATTGCTGAAATGGACACAGTCCTTTTTGAGTCAAGGTTACACTATAATACATCTTGGTAAGGGAATGGTATTCCCCTGATTCATTGAAGAGTGACATTTCCTACGCCATTTCACGGGATATTTTGAAATTATCTCCAAGGGAACAATTTCCAAGTTGGTTCCTTCTCTATAAAGTTATAGAGAGCTTCTTTGTAACCAGTGAAGTGCCTTGAGGCACCACTATCAATAAGCCAATTTCCCAGCGAGTCCGGGGGAGCAGTAGTAGATAGAGCTGCTAGTAGATAATATTCATCTTGCTTGTTGTTAACAATGTTAGATTCATACCTGGAATTTCTTGCCATCTTGAATGGTTGTCCTCTTCCTTGATTTCTGGCACTTCTTTTACCTCTGTCATTTGACCTACCATTCCTTTGATTGCCTTGAGAGGGATTTTGATCATCGTCCTGGTATGAGTCCCTTTTATCAGGGCACTCCCTTGCATAGTGACCCGTTTTATTGCAATTGTAACATCGTCCTTTTCTTCCGCCCTTTGGTCCAGCCTTTCCTTTGAATTTAGCCCCGGAATTATTTCTTCTTTAGTATGAGAAGAAAGGCAGAGGGATGACCTTTAAGTATGGGCATTTCTTGCTCTTCAATCCTCGTTTCTTCTTGAATGCATCTGGCCATTAATTCCTCAAATCCAAGAATTACATTATTTTTTAGAAGAGTAGTCCTGAATATATACCATTCAGATGGCAATCCTCCAAGAGTTGTGAGTGTCATTTCTCTGTCAAGAATTACTTCCCCAATAGATAGGAGATCGTTCTTGATCTCGGTGATCCTTAAGAAATATGCTTGCATACTCTCATCTTTGCCCTTCTTAATTTCCTTCAGCTTATTTCTAAGAAACAAGACTTGATTTGCATCATTAACTTTAAATAAACTCACCAGTCTATCATAGATTTCCTTGGAGGTGTTCATCTCGAAAACATAGGCCACCAAGCATTTGTCAATAAAGTCTCGGATGATCTTCCTTGCTTTGACTTCTCCCTTGGTCCATTTGTTCCTAGCAGCAGCAGATGCATTTGATGGAGGCTCAACAATTCCGCCTCTCACATGTTCCAACACTTCCTATTCTTTTAATGTTAGATCGAGAGACATCTTCCATCCGTGATAGTTAGACTTCTCACAGAGTTTGTCTTCAGCAGGGAAGTGTGTTGAAGACCCCATGATTTCTTTAAGATAGCCTTGCCAACCTTCTCTTCGGTGATTGCTCTTGCTCTTGCTCTTGCTTGGGCTTTGTCTTCACCTCTGCTCTGATACCATGTAAAATTATGGTATGTTCTATGCTTAGAGCAGTTTAATTATTTTTCATCTTATTACCCACAAATTAGCAATCACATATACATTAAGTGTAGATAGAACATTAAATGATCAACAGAAAACAAGCCAAGACAAGAGACACAAGATGTGGCGGTTATCCAAGGACAAACCCCAATGCGGGGAAACCCTTTGATCAAAACTTCTTTTATCTTCAATAGTTCAGCAGAGAGAAATAGGACAAAATCTGAATTCTGTAATTTTATATCAGCAGCAGCAGCAAATCCTAGATCAGCAAAGTCGAACTTGGTCAAACTAGTTGAAAGTTACCTCTCAAACGCTTGGTCAATTTCCGATCAACTTGTCCTTGAACAGCCTGAAGAAACATCCCTTGAACAGCCCCAAAAGTACAGTCAATTTGCAGATTTCTGAAGTCAACTTACAGCCCTAAACTAGGGCAGTCAACACCGGTCAATCCAAAGGTCAGATCACCTCAATTTTCGTGCCAAAAATTGCGGCCTACCTAGGAGAGGCAACCACCCCCAATCCGCACTTCTGGATGGTCAACGCTTGGTCAACGTTGGTCAAAGAGATGACCTGCTGCCCTAGCATGCTTCTTTCTATGTCTTCCTTGCCCTAGGATGTCTTCCTTTCAGCCACACGTGTGTGAGAGAGAGAGGCTCCTTTTATGCGTAGGAGAGAGAGAGAGAGAGAAGATGAGTGAATGAATTGTGCAAATGAGGAGAATGTTCCTTGTATTTATATGCAAACATTGAGGATGAATAGACGTGACTGTTGGGCTTCTGAGCCTACATAAGTTTGTTGGCCGACCTTGACAATTTGTCCATAATCGAAATAAATTCATATCTCCCTAAATACTTATCGAAATCGGATGATATTTAGATCAATCCTACACCTCTCGATGAGAGGAATCTAGGAAAAATATCAGAAGCCATAAATAAGGTGATAAACATGGAGTTTGGCCCTAGTTGCCAATTTTAACACTTTCCCTTTCACTTCAAAAACACTATCATCACCAAATATGAATTTAGCATAATAGTTGTCATTAATTTTGGTAAATAACTCTTCTTGAGATGTCATATGAGTTGAACATCCTGAATCAATATATCATGCTTCACTTTCTTCACTATGTGCCATCAAACTTGAGATGAATAACTTCTCGTTCCTAGTTTCTTCAACAACTGTATCAGCACCCTTTAACTCCATACCTCGCATTTTTGCATAACAATCTCTTTCAAGATGGCCAAATTTTGGCAATAATAACATTGTAGCCCTCCACCTATTCCTCCATCTCTTCCTTGTCCTCTTCCTCGAGATCTGTCTCTGCATCTTCGTCTAAACTGACTAGGATTCCTTCCTCTACCTCTCAAAGATGATGCATTTCCTTGTGAACTTTGTTGATTTATGTTTTGATTCTATATTAGCACCCTTTCGCTCCATATCTCGCATTTTTGCATAACAATCTCTTTCAAGATGGCCAAATTTTTGGCAATAATAACATTGTAGCCCTCCACCTCTTCCTCCATTTCTCCCTCCACCTCTTCCTCATTTCTGCCTCCATCTCTTCCTTGTCCTCTTCGAGATCTGTCTTTGCATCTTCCTCTAAACTGATAGGGATTCCTTCCTCTACCTCTCAAAGGTGATACATTTCCTTGTGAACTTTGTTGATTTCTGTTTTGATTCTGATTATGATATTGACCCCTACTCCTTCCTCTTCCTCTATGCTTTGCAGAAAAGGCATGTTCTACTTGCTCAGATGGTTGATTCTCTTCAACAATTAACAAGAATCCACTTAATTCATCAATTTTTATGGTATTTAAATCTTTGGAGACCATAATACTGATAGTAACCATCTGAAACTTAGGTAGAACACTTCTTTAAATCTTCTCAATTAGCCTTCTTTTTGGAACACCTTCACCTAATGACCTCATCTGATTAACAAGATCTTGCATTTTTGTGATGTAATCATGAATGGATTCATTAATTTGCATATGAGAATTTTCAAAATTCCTCCTTAATGTTTGCAATTTAGCTACAGCAACACCTTCATATGTATTTTTTAAGCAATCATGTGCTTCCTTAGATGATATTGCACCACTGATTCTTGGAAATATAGATCTTTCAAGAGCGCTTCCTATAAGTGAAAGTGCTTCATTATCTTTCTTAATAAGTTCCTTGAGAGATTTCTTTTCATCATCACTTAATGCTTTGAATTCATCATTTAATGAAGATGATTAATACTTCTCATCCTCCATTTTCAACTTTGTTACCAATCCTTTTTAAAAAAAATTACAAAATATCTCTTTTTAAGGACTTGATAACTATACCCTCAATTTTTTATTAAAAACAATTAATCCTCTCTCTTGCTCTCCAGTAATACTCTCTCTTCACTCCTTATACTAACAAATAATGCAAAGTATGATAGTAATGGTTTTCAAATATGTTAACTTCCACTAGAGGTGAATTTCACACCATTTAAGAAATATTAAAAAACAAAAAAAACATAACCTTGGGAATACCAAAAAATAAGACGAAACTATATGATGGAAGCTTTAGCGTGCGTTCAAAGCATGCAAAAATGTCAAAACGATGTGGTTTGACCTTAATTAATAAAAGGAACCAATAAGCGTACGTCCAACATTCAATGCTTCATGCATTTATAAATATGGAGCACACAACAATTTCTCTACGTTGACAAAGTACTCCATGATAGCTTCACGCATAGATCTTTCTCATTGCCCAACACTGCACACAGAGTCGTTCACATGTTGGACTTCTACTCCACGTTGGTGACTCCATGGTTGCTTTCATTCAATGCAGGTCTGCTCCACACAGAATTCATTCAATTCAACTTTGCTACATGCAGAATTCAACATAAGCATAGATTATTCAACATAAGTCTGTTGCACGCAAAATTCAGGAAAGATTTCTCCAATGCAGCACAACATGCTTAGACGTCCACACACAGGCCTTCAACATATAGCCATCAACATGCATTTTGTTCTACCTGCTCACACAAATTACAGCGTTCACGATGTCTGACTTCTCTAGCGTTCACACACTCTCAATTCACCATGTTACAGTGGCCACTCTGGCTTTGATACCAAATGAAGGAAATACACCAACAAAAGAACTAAAAAAACAAGAATAATTTGACAATAATACACATAGCGCACACACACCAACTCGAATCAAATTTAATTAATAGAGGCATATATTTATACATGAGGAGAGATCTCGGGATTTTTCATCTCCACAAATTTCTCAACCAATAACTCACAGAAAATAACAACTTTATAATAACACTAACAATTAACAAATGGATCATTATTCCATCTATCTTTGATATAGTGGTACTTGATCTCGATGTGCTTCAACTTGTCATGGAATACTAGATTCTCTGAAAGTATAATCTTGCTTTGCTTGTCACAAGATATCACGGTCGTATCTAACACATGATCAAACAACTTTGCAAAGAGCTTTCGCAGCCACACTGCCTCACAGCTAGCCATACTACCTGTAATATACTTTGCCTCAATTGTACTAAGAGCTACAAATTTTTGCTTCATGCTCATCCAGGAAATCATTGCAGATCCCAAGCTAAAGCAACACCCTGATGTGCTCTTCTTGTCAATAACACTCCTATCCCAATCTAAATTTGTATATCCATGTAGTCCCAAATCATCACTAGAGGCATATCTCAGCCCATGATTGATCATCCCATGTAGATATCTCAATACATGTTTTGTGGCCACCTAGTGAGCATGCAAAGGTTCCACCATGAACTGGCTCAAGGTGTCATGAGCAAAACATATGGGTGGTCTAGTGTTGACCAAAAAATCAAAGCCCCAATCAGTTGTCGATACATAGAAGGATCAGCTAGATCTGGTCCCGCAACTTCACCACATAACTTCTTGAAGTTTGCCTCCATCAGTGTGGCATGGATTTGCTATCCACCATTCCAAATCTCTCCAAGAGTTTGACAACATATTTTCCTTGGTTGAGGAGAATATCTACATGTTTCTACCACACTTCTAAGCCCAAGAAATAGTGCATCAACCCAAGATTTTTCATCTCAAATTTGAAGGCAAGCTCTCTCTTACACTGGATGATTAGAGGATCTAAAGATCTTTCATCTCAAATTTGGAGGCAAGCTCCCTCTTACACTGGATGATCAGACGCTCTGCTCCTATCATGAACAATTCATCAACATATAAAACCAAAATCAAAGGCATACCTTGGACAACCTTGAAGTAAAGGTTGGGGTCGCATTGCTTCTGTTGAATCGAAGCTTCATTAGGTATCCATTAATCCGAGCATACCAAGCCCTGGGGACTTGCTTCAATCCACAGAGAGCTTTCTTCAATCTGCAAACATGGGTTTCCCTGTCATGTTCCTCAAAGCCCTGAGGTTGTTTCAGGTACACCTCTTCCTTAGGTATACCATGAAGAAAAGTTGTCTTCACATCCATCTGATGAAGACTTCAACCCTAATTAGCAGCTAGAGCAATGATAGACCGGATGGTAGTGTATCTAGCAATAAGAGCAAATATCTCATCATAATCTTCTTTCTCTTTCTAGGAGAATTCTCAAGCCACAAACCTCGCTTTGAACTCTTTAATGCTATCATCATTTACATGTTTGATTTTGTATATCCACTTGGAAGTCACAACAGACTTCCCTTCAGGTCTTCGAACAACCTCCCATGCATAATTTTCCATAATGTAATGATATTCGTCTGCCATGGCATCTCTCCAAGCTTGTTCCTTCATGACTTCTTCATAACTAGCAATTTCAGATTTGTATAATGTTGCTCATCAATGCAACATATCCCTAATATCTGCGAGGCCGCTTGCTTTCTCTGAAGGTGCCTCTAGGGGTTGAGTGTTTCTCTGCATCTTGTAATGTATCACGAAGCCATAAAGGTCTCTTCCTAGAAGAAGGATCATGAGGAGGAGGAGCTAAAGGTGCCATAGGATCTAGAAGGTCAAGCTCTAGCGTGGATGGCTCTGCATCTACATCCATAATATCATCTCTTCTCTCAGTGTTGGCGAGGACAAGAGAGTCCCTTGCTTTTCCAAGGGCAACATTTTCATCAAAGGTCACATCCCAGTTGAACTCAATGTTTCTCTGCCCTGACACATATATCTTGTAAGCTTTAGAATTTCCACAATAATCAACAAACGTACCTTTCTTTCCTAAAGCCTCTATCTTTGACCTCTTCTCTTTCGGCACATGAATGTAGACAAGGCAGCTAAATATTCTCAAGTGTCCAACTTCTAATTTCACACTTGTAAAAACTTCTTCAAGAGTCTTGTCCCACATGACTCGATGAGGGCTTCTATTTTGGACATATATTCCGGTATTTGTTGCTTCTCTCCACAGAAACATAGGAAGCTTTTGATCATGAATCATGGCTTTGGTTGCTTCCAAGATGGTTCTACTCTTCCTCTCAACAAAATCCATTTTGTTGAGGGTTGTATGGAACAGTCACCTCCCTCTTAATCCCAGCTTCCTTACAATTCCTTTAAGTCATTTGAAGTGTATTCTCCTCCATTATCTTTCCTCAAGATCTTGATCTTCTTTCCAGTTTGATTTTCCACTAGAGCTTTGAAGTCCTTGAACATGCTGAAAACCTGATCCTTGGTCTTCAAGAAGAAGATTCAAGTCTTACGAAAGAAGTCATCAACAAAGATCACATAGTATAAAATTTAAATATCCTCCAAGAGATGTCACCGACATGGGTCCACAAAGATTAGAATGAATAAGTTGAAGAATCTCATTAGATCTATTGCTACTAGATGGGAATGGTCCCTGAAAATTATTTCCACTAGCACATCCCTAACATGCACCTTCATGATCTACCTGAATCTTTGGAATGCCTGAAACCATCTTACACAAACCAAGCAAAGCCCTGTAATGAAGGTGAGCAAATCTTTGATGCACAATGATTTGTGTTATCATGGACCAATGCTTTTATTGGTCGACTGCACATTCTGTATATGACTTCATTTCTAACCCCAAGAGAGAAGGTTGCCTTTAAGCTTGATTTCTTTGGCCATGCAAGTTCCATTAAAGAATGCAACTCTAAACCCTTTGTCTTCCATAGTTGAAGTGGAGACAAGATTCTTCTTCAAGCCCGACACATAAAACACATCCTCTAGATGAATGGTTTGACCAAAATCCAAATGAAAAGAAACAGAGCCAAATCCTTTGACAGGATGAATAGAATTATCACCAAGTATAATGTTCAAATATGTCTCCCTCTCAACCAATTTTGAGAGGATTTCATGATACCCAATCAAGTGTTTAGATGCCCCACTATCCACCAGCCAACTATCAACGCTATCTGAAGATGAGCTAGAAAGAGCAAAAACAAGAAACTATTCAAATTGAGTATTAGAAACATTATAAGCATACCTTGTGTTCTTGGATTTATTTTGATGGTGTTCATTGTCTTCAACACTTGCATGGGCAGCAACACCTCTTCCTCTCCTTTTATTCTTGGAGTTGTTGTTGGTATTGGGCCTCTGAGCACTTCTTGTTTCAAGACCATCTCAAGCTATGTGGCAATAGTTGTCACATCTATAGCATTGGACCTAAGTTGCACGAAACGCCGAAACGTTTCGGAGTTTCCAAAACGAGTACGTTCAGAAATGTCACCTCCCAAAAATGGAAATCTTGGCTGAAACATCAGTCGAAACATCATATATGTATATATATAAATAAATAAGTGAATAACACATTATCTTGCAAGAAAAAAGGAATAAGACCCATAGATGACAATTTAGAAGGAAAAAGAAGTCTATATTAACTATAATAGATGATTACATGATGGTCGATTTTCGGCCAATTTTCGAAGTTTCAGGTACGAGTACAGCCTGAAATGTTAGGTTCCTTGAAGTTTCATGCAACATAGGGTTGGACTTTAGACAAGTCCCTTTTATTATTGTTGAATGCTGAAGTTGGTTTCTTTGACTTCCATTTGGAAGGTCTTCTTTTCCTAGCATTTGCTGCAAAGGCTACAGGTTCTCCTTCTTGTCTCTGAATTCTTCCTCTAGAAATGACCCTGGATTCTTCTTGAGTGCAAGTGCCTAAAATTTCATCAAATGAAGAGAGTTCCTTTCTGCTACTAATGCTTGTTATGGTTGACATTCTTTCCACTAGCACATCCCTGACATGCACCTTCATGATCTACCTAAATCATTGGAATGCCTGAAACTATCTTACACAAACCAAGCAAAGCCCTGTAATGAAGGTGAGCAAATATTTGATGCACAATGATTTGTGTTATCTTGGACCAATGCTTGTATTGGTCAACCACACATTATGTATATGACTTCATTTCTAACCCCAAGAGAGAAGGTTGCCTTTAAGCTTGATTTCCTTGGCCATGCAAGGACTTTTTCATTAATGAATGCAACTCTAAACCCTTTGTCTTCCATAGTTGAAATGGAGACAACATTCTTCTTCAAGACCGGCACATAAAACACATCCTGTAGATGAATGGTTTGACCAAAATCCAAATGAAAAGAAACAAAGCCAATTCCTTTGACGGGATGAATAGAATTATCACCAAGTATAATGTTCAAATATGTCTCCCTTTCAACCAATTTTGAGAGGATATCACGATACCCAATCAAGTGTTTAGATGTCCCATTATCCACCAGCCAGCTATCAATGCTATCTGAAGATGAGCTAGAAAAAGCATAAACAAGAAACTATTCAAATTGAGTATAGGAAACATTATAAGCATACCTTGTGTTCTTGGATTTATTTTGATGGTGTTCAGTCTCTTCAACACTTGCATGGGCAGCAACACCTCTTCCTCTCCTTTTATTCTTGGAGTTGTTGTTGTATATATTGTTGTTAGTATTGGGCCTCTGAGCACTTCTTGTTTCAAGACAATCTCAAGCTATGTGGCCATAGTTGTCACATCTATAACATTGGACCTAAGTTGCACGAAACGTTGAAACGTTTCGGAGTTTCCAAAACGGGTACATTCAGAAACGTCAGCTCTCAAAAATGGAAATGTCAACGAAAACGTCAGCCGAAACATCATATTATATTATATATAGAAATAAAAAAACAAAAAACAAAAAAAAAAAAAAAACAAACAAAACAAAACAAAACAAAACAAAAACAAAAAACAAACAACAAACAAAAACAAAAAACAAACAAAACAAAAACAAACAAACAAAAAAACAAAAAACAAAAAACAAAAAAACAACAAAACACAAAAAAAACAAAAAAGAACAAAAAAATATAACAAAAAATAAAAATAAACAAAAAAAATAAACAAATCTCTCTCTCTCTCTCTCTCTCTCTCTCTCTCTCTCTCTCTATATATATATATATTATATATATATAAGTGAATAACACATTATCTTGCAAGAAAAAAGGGAATAAGACCCATAGATGACAATTTAGAAGGAAAAACAAGTCTATATTAACTCTAATAGATGATTACATGATTGTTGATTTTCGGCCAAGTTTCGGAGTTTCGGGTACGGGTATGGCCCGAAACGTCAAGTTCCTTGAAGTTTCATGTAGCATAGCATTGGACTTTAGACAAGTCCCTTCTATTATTGTTGAATGTTGGAGTTGGTTTCTTTGACTTCCATTTGGAAGGTCTTCTTTTCCTGGCATTTGCTGCAAAGGCTATAGGTTCTCCTTCTTGTCTCTAAATTCTTCCTCTAGAAATGACCTTGGATTCTTCTTGAGTGCAAGTGCCTAAAAGTTCATCAAATGAAGGGAGCTCCTTTCTGCTACAAATGCTTGTTATGGATGCCTCCAAAAACATGGGAAGTCCTCCAAAGGTCATCTACACAAGCTCTTTATCAGAAACGATTTCTCTAATGGAGAGAAGTTGATCTCTTATTTGAGAGATTCTCATGAAGTAGGTTGTTATGGATTCTGACTTGGAGATATTATTGTCATGAAGTTGACTCTTCAAGGCAATAATGTGGCTAAGATTGTTGACCTCATACATCCCAATCAATTAGTCATACATAAACTTCTTCAGCTTGGACATATAAGTGATGAGATGATCTCTGAGAGAATTAATGATGATCTTATTAGCCTTGATCTCACCCTTCTTGTACTTGGATTTAACATTGGCACTAGCATTCTCAAGGGGTTCAGCTACCTTGCCCTCCACATACTCCATCACGCCATTCTCTTCAAGGGTAAGATCCAATCTAGCCCCCCATGCTGCAAAGTTGGAGGCATCATTCAACTTCTCTTCAATCTTGAAGTAGGAGGAAGTCATCTTGTCCAAGAGAGTTGATCACCAATCAGCAAGAGAAGTGTCTCAAGGGGCGTATTCTTTGTTCTCCAATGCCTAATCTTCACCTTAGCTCTGAAACCATGTTAATTTTGCTCAAATTTTATGCTAATATAATTACTTAAACAATGTAGCATCCAATTTCATTCACCCCAAAACAATTAAGCAGTTATAGATAGAACAGTAAACAGTGATGCACAATAAAAGCTAGCCAAGCACAATGACACAAAGATTTTTGGTCAAAGACCAGGCAAAACCTCACAAGGGGGAAACCCAAAATCAATTCTTCTTCTTCTTAGAAATTCAATCAATGTTCAGCTGAGGTACATAATCTAATTTGTACATCAAGAATATTCCAACAAGATTTTGAATCTGACCTCAAAATGTCCAAGTCAAAACTAGTCAAAGATGAGAGAGAATCTACTTCTGGTCAAAGTCAAGTTTGCAAAAATAAGGGTTGAATTTCAGCCTGTGGAAGACAATTCAGCCTCAGTCAACAAATCTTGAAATCTCCAATCAAATGCCACAATCAAACCCTGTTGTCAACTCAAGTCAACGAGCCAAAAACTAGGGTAAAACTTCGATCAGGACATATGCAATTTTCGTCCTCTTTTAACAATCAAAAACTCAATCAATACAAAACCTACAATTCTCGGCCAAAGGAGGGAGAGTTGGCCTATGGTCAACCTCAGTGAATGTGCCCAGAACAAAGATGAAAATGCAGTCAACCGTCAAACAGAGTCAACATCTTCCTTAAATGCTTGGCCTCCTACATAGTGAAAACCCTCGATCAAACAAATCCAAAACATCCCAAGTCAACGCAAGTCAAAGCAAATCAAACAGAGAGAAAGATGTTTGTCAACGCTAGTCAAAAAAGGTCTCCTTTCTCCTCCGCACATGTGGATTGACCCTATAATTTTCAAATCGAATTGATGTGTGTGAGATGTGCCAAATGAGCTCCAACGATGCCTCTATTTATGTGTATTAGGAGGTGTCTTTTCACATTGTTGCGTTGACTTGAACTTCTTAGGGCCGACTTGGTCAAACTTATAATATGAATTTTCTTCTTCATTTTGCGAATCAAATTCTGATTGAAGCTACAAATTTCAACAATTTTCGAAAAGATATTACATCAAGAACCTAGAACATAAACTGAGTTTCTGATTCTCGGACTTCTACAATTTGGTCTTGAGCAACTCGGTCCACCAACTCGACCCTTCTAAAATATAGTAATTTGGCCCTTTGAAGCACGATAACTCGGCCCACTCTCTCAATGAATAAATTAACTCCTCGCTCGACCAATTCGAGTTCCTTGGAAGATTAATGGTTAGTTAGGGTGGCTTTACAACCGCCACCAACTAGAGTGTGTATTTCAACACCGAAACCAGAAAATATAATGAGGGTTTCTCCCTCCCACGATAAGTTACTAGAGCTCTCGAGATAATTAGCAAAATATCAATACTCATTCATATCCCCAAATGAGCTCTCATCCTCCTTTTTATAATTTTTCTCTTGCAAATACCATGGGCGAAAACCACAAATCATTGAAATACCATGGGTCACCTTTTTAATAATAAAGTGACTTTATAAGTTGTGTTTCTTAATTAAATCAAAGTCACTTACAATCCCCCTTTTTAATTTAATTACTCGTGGTCACCTTTAAGATGACATTAAATAATTAAACTAATTTTCTCCTTTCTTTTGTTCTCGAAAAGGGACATTACAGCCCTCCATTCCCGAGATTGCTTGCCCTCAAGCAATCCAAAACCTGCACTCCTAGGTCCCAAATAAGCCTAGAGAATCTTTGTTGCATATGATCAAAAATCTACATATCAATACCAAGATCCCAAAAATATTTGTAGAATGCTTTTGCACATGTATGTTGAACCATCCTAACACGATTGAACCTAGCCAACAGTATTTGCAATAGCTTGTCATTTTTCTTCTCTATTACCACAATCAAAGCTTCCTTATCAACTTCATGATGAAAGAATAGCATATTAAGATCCCAAAGACATTGGCATGCTTCACCAATGCCTTCTCCTATTTCAAATTCCTCTAACAACTTGATGCTTGTCTTATGCATCTTCAACCTAAAACATTGTTGTATAGAGATCACATAATAAGGCAGAAGCCATTTCTTTTTCCCTATTTTCTCTGTCCATAGATAATGTGATAATCTTCCTAACATTGAAATCAAGATCAGTGATATCTTCCAAACTCTTCACAACTAGCCTCCGTAGGTGAATATTTAGTGCAGTGATCCTGGATGCAACATATGCTCGTGCCTGAAGGTCCAAAACCATGGAAGCATACCCCTCAAGAGATTGGAGAAAATACAACGTGATTTTGTCAACAATGCTTAAGAACTATCCAGAGTCGTTATCTTTAAAAAGTGACCGAAAAGTAAGCAACATCTACTCATTTATGTTTAGCTTTCCTCCTTTTATGCATTTGAATAATATTCCAAGTAGTTATGCTACTACCATATATATATTTTCTACTTTATAGCTTGCATTTAGAAGAAGGGCTTTATAAAGGCCATCTTCAGACGTTGTAAAATCACAAGTTAACCTACATAGTGGGATATTAGAAACTGTCATTGCCCCTAAAAGTTGTAATCCAACAGGCCCTTTAATGATTATCAATCTATCATTTGTATTTGCATTTGGACTTTTTCCACCAATTGTGAGATGAAGAATGATAGTGTGCCTGTTAGTCGGTGAGAAATTGCAAGAATAGTTCATAGTTGTTGTAGCCCTATCTCCAAGTACAGAATCCCCATTCTTAAGGATAGGATCCTCACAAATCCCTATAATTACATAATTCTCAGCTAACCCTAGTGTCTAGATTTAATCTCAATTCTAGGTTCAATATGCATCAAGTTGTAAGTAGTCTGAGTTGACGATTTTTCCTTAACATTTGAACATGCCATAACATCCTCTTCTTCCCTATGCAAAAAAAAATTATTCCCTTTAGCCTTTTGTTCTGTACTTTTAGATAAAACATTGAAAGACCTTTTCCTATAATCACCTTTCACCATTTGAGTTCCTTCTTGTGCAACTTCAAGAACAAGCACAATATGGTCATCACTCTTGTCAAATCCACCCGAAACCAAATTATCAATATCAACTAACATGCTTTCTAAGGGTTCTTGATTCACCATATTTCCAGTGCTTGGTGAAAAAATCCCTTCATCCCTTTGATGTCCAGCCAAGGTTCAGCAATGTAGCTCTATCAACCCTTCACCGGCATCCAAGATGACATCACTTTCAACAAGAGGATTATAGTTTTGGAGACTTGCAGGTGCTAAAGAAGCCTAAAGCCAATTGAAAAGGACAGCAAAAGTGTTGCAAGAATCATCTATGGTAGAATCTTTTAGATTGTTAATAGGGTGAGTACCGCATCCTATCCCAGTCTGCGACATGGATGGAGGTGATTGAGCTAGCATAGGAGGTTGGGTCTTGGTTGTCAAATTTACCCTAAGCCCATTTGATGTCTCCAACAATGGAGGTTGACACAGCCAGAGATTTGGTGCTTCAAGAAGAGATTAAACAATCATAGTGAAAGTGGAATCGCTAAAACCTACAGTCGCACTAACAGGCCCTATTCAAGGTAGTGAATGCTTATGGAAAAGCAACTGAGCAATGTTGTAATCAGTTGGGTTCGTCTCTGATTCCATGTCACTCACTCATGTATGCCTATTAGTTTGGTTTTGATCACAATTGATAGACATGCACGAGCCACCTACTCCAAACTATACTTCATGACTTTGACCATTATAGTGACATTGCACTGTGCTCCCGACAATACGAAACAATGCACCCTCGATGTATAAATTCATTCAGATACCCAATCCTGCTATGACATTTTGACGCTAATGAAGTGTGGTTGCCTCTAACGACTCATTATCATCAATGTTGGTAATTACTGAAGCTGCAGTGGAATTTTCCTATGGTAATCTAGTTGCATGGGATGAGACAAGTATACACGTGGATTTTCCAATGCCCCTCCCAACACAACCTCCGAACTAATGTAGGCGTGTTATTCCAAATCTTTCAGCATTCATAATTACCATCATTGTTACCTCAGCAATGTCATTCCAACTTCAATCACCTGGGTTGAGAGCAAACCTTATGTTTTTCGTTCTTCGAACTGTTGATAAGAATTTGGTACTACCACATTTTAGCGAATTGTCCCCAATTGTTAGGCAAAACCATTAACCATTCAAATTATGCTCAACAAGGACTCCAAAGTTTTGCATATTTTGCATCTTTGCACCATGGTTAATCTTGTTCATATCCCTCACCTCCCTCTAGGTTCATTCTCAATTCAAAACTTTCCAACCACTAGGATCTATACCTATGTTTTCGGAGCCACCGCTAGTTTTCTTAGGGGATGGACTACTCCACCTATAACCATTCCCTTTTGTAGCTTCAGATGCATAATCTAAATGTCGTTCCATGTACTTAACAGGTGCAAAATGTTTAGTTTTCAAACAATATTGTGGTGAGACTAGATTCTATCTTTTACTTTGGCATAATACAAGTCCATTGATGCCATCTTTCACACAATAGTCAGACGAAAAATTATCTAGAGATTCCAACAATTCATTATACTTCTTAGGTAATGAACCAGGTGTGATAAAATTATCATGAGTTTTCATTCTATCTGTTGTTGTTCCACTCCGATTTGCATCCACAGAAGTTGAAGCATCACATGGTCGTTTCCTTAATATAGAGGGAGTATTCGTAAAGCTCTTGGCAGCACACTTCATTATAGATTATGAGCTCTTCTCATTAGAAGCAAATCCCCCTGGGTCACCATGAGGAGAAAAGCAATCAACTAATGACATTATCATTTACCGAACACCAAGTGGACTATATGCCTGATGAAGATAGCCACATGAATTAATCAAATCACATTAACAAATGGGATATCCCAATTCGACAGACGTGGGTAGCTCATAAAACAAAAACTGTGGGTTTGGATTTTCTAATTGAACATCAATATATACACTAGCATCCATTTCACAAGCCTCCTTCCTATTAAAATCATCTATCATTGACAGTGGAGTTGATTGAGGCCTTTCATGCTGGTTAGAAAGCTTTAAATTCTCGCTAGAAAGCAAGCAAACTTGTAGAAGCTCATCACAGTGCCATAACATAGAAGAACTACAAGCACCACCATCAATTGTAGAAACAGGCTTTTAGGAGAGCAAAGCAATAGTTTTTTGCCAATAAAACTGCTAAGAGATACATCAATCACACCAGAACCAAGTGTTGACCATGAAACAAAGAAAGTTGATGTGCACACTTGAGGAGATGACAAGGCCACATCACAACAAATATTTGTGTAGCAAGGAAGAAGATTTGTGCTTTGCATCAAAGCTAGGTACTATAGAATGATATCCAAGAGCACTAGAGGCCACGGTTGGACAAATTACCAACATTAGAAACTTCCTAGGGTCTATTAACAGAGAAGGAATTTCCTGAATGACATACTCCAAAAAATCATCCATTTGACAAGGCACAAACATTGTCGATGTGTCTCTGCCAACACCAGAAAAGTCAAGCAATCCCTCTGTTGTCAGACAAGCACTACCATCTATGTCAAAGCAATGAGAAAGAGGAGGGTTTTGTGAATCTTTTACTTCATCAACCAATCTCGTATCACTTTCACTTTTCTTGATATCTAGATTGTTATCTCCAAGATGCAAAGCACTAGTTGTAGCCACTCCCATCAAGCCAGACTGGATACCAACTCGTGAAATGGATTCCTGACAGCATACAAATTGTTGGTCCATTACAGTGTCTGCCATCACTACATCACCAGATGTTTTTGCAGCAGTCGACAAAGTAGGTTAGGAGGTTGGCAGAGTAATAGGCAACTCTGGTGGCTTCCTCTATAAGTCGGCCTAAATGGAGGGACAGTGCACTCCAAATACAACGCACTACTCAAGCTCTGAAATCCGCAAAGAAAGAAGACAAGAAGATGAAGGACGCTGAGGTAAAGGGTCTACAAGGTGCAGCGAAGAAAGGAGGGACAGCGAAGGTAAAGGGTTGTTACTAGGGCTAGAAACAGTCACACATACGAGAAGAGGTGGAGAAATTTGTGGGTATGACAGCAGGGACAAACAGTCCCTAGTTTTGTGTTGTTTGGGTTTGACACTAGACTCACAAGGTCTATCAAGACAAGCGAAGGAGCCCCTCTCTAGCGAAGGAAGAAAGACCCTAATACACTAAGGGTACCCTCCACACGTGCAAGAAACTAGGGCAGCAGAATAGCCGAACAGTGATACACTCAAGAAGGATCTCGGTTGGTCATAGATATACTTGAGCAACAGATAGAAGAGTAACACTTCATCTAGAAGACTCATTCAAGGAAGATCTAACTCTAGACAAGAATCATAGCAAGAAGAAGAAGTGTCGAAAGAAGAAGGACGAAGTGCCGAAGAACAAAGTGTCGGAGGAAGTACCAGGGAATAAGGTACAGGAAGAAGGAAGGACTTGACTTGTGCTTGGAGGATACTCTTGTCAAGGGTCTAGGGTTTGGCATTGATCAATAGAAGCTTCAATAAGAGAAATTCACTAAAGGGTTTTCTTCTTAAGAGGAGAGGTTTTGGCCCTAGCAGAGGGCCAATATCTTGTGTTCTTGTTCTTATGTTTTGGTAGCAATTGGATGAAGTACACACACATGCATTAATAAGAAGAAGAAGAAGAAGATTAAGCTAACTTGAAAAAAGTAAAAAGACTCCACAAATTGATCTCAAGTAACGAAAAATCACACTACACTACTTTGCCTAGATTCTTCAACATGGTATCAGAGCTAAGGGCAACTCAAGAACACTCATCAAGAAGAAGCATCTACAAAATTGAAGCCTAGAAGTCTCAATCACTTCAAGGACAAGAAGGGCATACAATCCATCATTCATCAAGGAGGTCTACAAAGCTCGAAGAAGAGCCTCACATAAAGGCACATACAAAGAACAGCAGATTGAAGTAGGACCTACATCAAGCTACAAGTCTTCAAGCAAATCTCATCATCAAGCAAGTCCACTTGAGAAGGCAACTTGAAGAACATCAAGATCCAAGGAAGACAAGCCATCAAGCCTTCAAGGAGGAAGAAAATACATTACATCTCAAAATCTATCAAGTAAATACATGTCCCCTTCTGAATACACACCAATGTCTTTTTGCAAGGAAAGCAATAAATTGGTAGGTACCAATAACTTTCTTGCATGAAAGAAGAGGACTGATCTACTTCTCAAGGAGAATGAACTCCTAGAACATGTCAAAGGGAATATCACTATCCCTGCTAAGGAACAAACTCAAGCCTTAGCTAAGTACAATAAGGATGAGACAAGGGCTCAAAGGATTCTAATAGAATCAATCAAAGACTCTCTGATTCCCTATGTCTCCAAATTTGAGACATCGAAAGAAATTTATGATAAGCTAGTAGAGTTATTCTCGATATCCACAACCGGAGAAGTAATATCTCTGAGGAATGAATTGTACAAGATAAAGATAACAAATGAAAGAATAGCTCCCTACTTCATGAAAATCTCTTAAATGAGAGATCAACTTCAAGAGCTTAGGGAAGTCATGTCTGACAGAGAGATGACAACTGTAGTACTCAATGCTCTACCTAAGGAGTGGGGAAACTTCACATCAAGCATATATGCCAAGAGGGAAGCAACCACTCTCAGTGAAATGTGGTCTCTATGCAAAACAGAGGAAACCAGACTTAAGGCAAAAGAAGATGTGGGATCAAAGGAGCAAGCATTTGCTACCATGGCCAAAAGAAAGGGTAAATTTGGCAAGTTTGGTCCACGAAGAACAAACAACAAAGACATGTCCAAAATCTAATGTTTTGGATGCCAAGAATATGGACACTACAAAAGGAATTGTCCTAAGCCTAAGAAGGACAACGACAACAAAAGAAAGAGGGAAGAAGCTCACATAACTCAAGAGATGAAAGAAGAAGCAAAAGAAGGAAGATCCTTCGAATCTCCACTATGACTAGGTCAAACTCTTTACTTCTAGACTTCTTTCAAAGTTTTGAGTAGTATAGGAGCATGTAGGAATAGAATAATAATGCATTGCTACAACCATCCTCTAGAATCTAGAAGCATGATGTCCATAGAGTTCTAGATACTCATGAAGATGTAGCATTTATAATAAAAACAAAATGCATGGGTAGAAATATCTTCTAGAATATGGGAGCATGATAGTTATATCTCAAGAGTCAAGATATTCATGTAGAAGAAGCATACCTAGTATAGGACCTCGTCCATGATAAAAGAAAAATTTGATCATGATTAAGAATCTTAGAAGACCTCCATCATCAAAAAGAAAAGAAACATTTGCAAGGCAAGGATCTTTAAGATTTTGTGATGGAATCTTCAAAAGAAAGTTCATGAACCAAAGCAGATGTCTCATTAGGAATCCCATTCATGGGATTCAATAAAAGGATGATATGCAGGCAAGCTAAGATGAAGCAAGAAGGGCCACACCAAAGGATGGTCAAAGGAGAATCAAGATGAGGTATGTACCAAAGTTTAGTCATGTTATCATTTGTATATTATTGAGTCGTGGGAATAGTTCTATAACATGATCAAGTATGAAAGAATCTCTTTCATCAAGGACATGCGCGAAGGCAAGTACTACAATGCAATGAAGGTCAACAAAAGAATATGCTCACATAAGGAGCATAAGACTGTTGACTGAGAAGCAAGAAGAAATACTGACAAGTCCAGGAAACAATGAAGGAATGCTCTCATAAGAAGCATTAGATGGTTGACCTATCTATTTGAGAAGAAGCAAATGAAGAAAGAGATCAAGCATGTGAAGAACGCCATGATCACCGAAAATCACTATCTAACAAAATGCTTTGAAGATATCTCCCGAAAGAAGGCAAGACAACTCTGATAAAGTAAGAAACGACCCTTGACACCTATGAAGGCCTTGGAGATATAAAAGATGCAAATATTGAAGCAATATTGAAGCAATATCAGGATGAAGTCATGATGGGCTACTAGGTCGAAGCATATAAACAAGCAAGTACAACAAAGCATCCATGAGAAGAATATTCTGAAGCATTGACAAGATGACAAAGGAGTAGCCAAGATGACAAGAAAACCTTATGTATGACATGAAAGCCACTTTCCTCGAAGAAAGCAATGACATGACAAACCAGGAAGGAAAGTGATCGATGGATGGTGCCCTACCTAGAAGAAGTTCGAACAAAGACTTTATGACATCAAGAAGCTGGAGGACCCACAAAGAAGAAGTTGTTGATGAAGGAAAGAGTCCCCAGTTAAGAGGGAGCTCTCACAGGTCCCTGATCGAGAGGGAGTTTTGGATCACCACTGAATACAAAGGAGTGACAATTGTGTTTTCCATTTCATGGGTCATGCACTAGACCAGGACTAACAGTCGTAAGTCTAGATGAAGACCATGAATGGAAATGTAGACACAAGATAGACACAACATTCTTGTCTTCACTTGGGAAGAAAGAATGAAGGATTGGGTAATCATCTAGCATCTGATACTCTTTGAGGATGTGTAGGGCATCCAAGACAAGAGTAGGCAAGAGGACGGATATTCTTTGAGGGTTGGGACCCAAGTGGAGAATAGCTGTAGAAGTTCATATTCGGAGAACACCTGGGTGGGTATGTACCTTGAGAGACAATGATGAAGATGTCTATAAATCAGTGGTCTTGCCAGCATTGTAGCTCATGGTCTCGTAAAGATATGGAGTTGTTAGTCAATGCCTTGCACTATGACAATGCTGATGGATATGATGCTATAGCAGATGGATTGCTAATATGGTTTCTCTTATGTGAATTCTTCAAGATTGATAATAGCCAAACACCTTGTAATGTTGTATGAATACCTCCCTAGTTAAGAGGGAGTGTTGAAGGAAAGGTAACTAGGTTCAGTCTTCATAAATGTACTTTTGATATTTGTACTTATTCAAGAAAAGAAATATTATTTTTATAATATATGTCAATGAGTTTCTTGCTCATTGAAGTAGGTCTAGCACATGTCAAAGTGTTATAGGTGAGTCAAATAGTCAAAAGGAAATATTGAAGGCTTTAAGGGCATGTTACACCATGTATAAATATATATTAAAGTCAAAGGGAAAACCTCCAAGCAAAGTCAAGTCCACTCCTATGGCACCATCAAGAAGCTCCTTCAAGCATGCTATACCACCATGGAAACTATCTGAAGTCTGCTCAACAAAACAGCCTCCAAGCAGCCCTCAAAGTCGACCTACAAGCAGTCAATCAAGTCAACCTACAAGTCAGCCTAAATGGAGGGACAGTCCACTATTTATAGAGGTTGTCCACTCCAAATACAACACACTACTCAAGCTCTGAAATCCACAAGGGAAAGAAGACAAGAAGGAATGAAGGAAGCCAAGGTAAAGGGTCTACAAGGTGCAGCGAAGAAAGAAGGAGGGATAGCGAAGGTAAAGGATTGTTTCTAGGGCTAGAAACAGTCACACGTGCGAGGAAGAGGAGGAGAATCTATGGGTATGACAGCAAGGACAAACAGTCCATAGTTTTGTGTTGTTTGGGTTTGACACTAGACTCACAAGGTCTCTCAAGACAAGTGAAGGAGCCCCTCTCTCTAGCGAGGGAAGAAAAACCCTAATACACTAAGGGTACTCTCCACACGTGCGAGAAACTAGGGCAACAAAATAGCAGAATAGTCATACACTCAAGAAGGATCTCAGTTGGTCAAAGATATACTTGAGCAAGGGATAGAAGAGTAACACTTCATCTAGAAGACTCATTCAAGGAAGGTCTAACTCTAGACAAGAATCATAGCAAGAAAAAGAAGTGTCAAAAGAAGTGTCGGAAGAAGTACCAGGGAATAAGGTACAAGAAGAAGGAAGGACTTGACTTGTGCTTGGAGGATACTCTTGTCAGGGTTCTCGGGTTTGGAAATGATCAATAGAAGCTTCAATAAGAGAAATTCACTAAAGGTTTTTCCTCTCAAGAGAAGAGACGTTTTGGCCCTGGAAGAGAGCCGACATCTTGTGTTCTTGTTCTTATGTTTTGGTAGCAGTTTGATGAAGTACACACACATGCATTAATAAGAAGAAGAAGAAGATTAAGCTAACTAGAAAAAGTAAAAAGACTCCACAAATTGTTATCAAGTAACAAAGAATCACACTACACCTAGATTCTTCAACACCGAGAAGTCTAGGTCTAGGTTGGGTATCATGTAAAGTTTTTCATTTAACCAAGAGTCTAATGTTTAAAGTCATGTTTAGCCTAACAAAGGGCAATCATGAAAAGTCTTGAGTCACTTAGAAAAAAGGTACATAATCATGTTACAAGTTTTTGGTCATTAGGAGTTGTTGGTCTCATTTTAAATCATGATTAGTAGCCCACCGAAAAACTAGCGCAAATGTTACATCAAAGGAATCATGAAATGGTTCAATGCAGATTTGGAGGCTTTGATGTCAATTGGGATGTCATTTCAAGAAGGACGGCATGTGATCTCAGGAAAGGAAGTAACAGTTATGAGTACAGTCCTTTTCTCTTCCCACGCGCTGTGAATCTAGAAATCGCTGTGAATTCATGATTACCCATCCAAAATCATGATCAACGCTTTCTTGCCCGCTCCAAGTTATTTTGCGTGATAAATTACGCTATTGTCTTCATCCCACAACGCTTTGTTCTTCACCACCTTCATCGCAGGCTTTGGTTCAGTTGATTTAGTCGCTACGAAAGAGAGGCAAGGGAGTTGCGAGTTCAGACAGCTCTACCATTCTTGCATGTCGGTGTTAAATCTCTCTTTACAGGTGCAAACTCGGGCTTTTCTTTGTTCCTTAGTTTTAAATCAACCCTCAATTTGCACATAGAAACTAGGAGAATTCATTGAGACCTGTAAAAGTGAAAATTTATTCATCATTGCATTTTCCTTACACAGCGTTTTCTCCTAATCTGGCATTGCGTTTTCATCCAGAAGCGTTGTGAATCCACACAATGAGTCACACCTCTTTTTTAAGCTACCAATTTACCTTTTTCCAATGTGTAACCCTTGCATGAAATTTATGCCTTGGTCTAAAGATTGTATCAAAGTTTCTTTCCTCCAAAATTCATGCCTAAAGGTGTTTAATAGTCAATTTTCCTCTGCACTGTGTTTCAGGCCTACAACATTGTGATTGTCTCTAATTTAATAAATAGCCACCAATTATAAGATTTGAATCCTATAGGGGTTTGCTCAAGATAAGTCTGCATGTGAGTCTTGGTGAATTTGTTGGATAATGTTTCAAAACCTCATCACAAAGTTTGAAAGCCATAACACCTTCATTTTTTCTTAAACAAAGTGGTCATAACCCTATATAATTCATTGCTACAAAAGTGAAAATTATGTCAACTCTTGAGGATAAAAGACACAAAGGAGGAGCTATTATGCGTTATGAGCCACAAGACATCACAGCCATTAATGTTAATCCAGCCATTAGGATGGCCTTTGAACAAGTAGGGTGCGTGAAGTTATGTGAGTAAATTCAGGGTTATCATAAGCAGCTGACTAAAGAATTTGCTAAAAGTGTTGATGGTGTAAAAGCAAAGGTGGGAAGCGTGACATTTCCAGTTTCATTCCAAACAATATCCAAGGCCACTATGATTCCTTAGGTGGAAAGGAGTGGTTCAAAGGAATGGATTTTGATTTGGTTGCCTTCAAATATTTCCACAAGCCTAAACACAGGAAAGGGTATGGTTCATCTATTCCTAGAAATTATTTACATGACCATCATGGCAAGTTGTTAGAGGTCATCCAAAGGTACTTTACATGTGAGGGAAGATTCAGTAGGGTTTATCACTACCACATCAGGCTCTTAATGCATTTCACTGGCAAGAAAGTTATGAGTCTTCCCTATTATTTGTTCAGGAATCAGGAGTTTATGTAAGATTGTTGATCAAGTGCAAACAAAAGGAAGTCCAGTGGAGGCCAGTTTATTTCATTTTGCATTAACTAAGTTGTTGGTCTTGAAGGGACTTGAAAAGAGAGAGCAGACATGGCAAGAGTTCTTGGTCTCTTTAGGTTAGGCAACACAGTCTTCAAATAGTGAAAGAACTAGGAAAGACACTCCTTCAGTGGCGATTAAGGAAATTTTACCTACAATAAGCTCAGTCAAGAAACCTCTGACCAAAGGAAAATTGGATGTTAAGAAAAGTGCTAAGAACCTATAATTTTCCTTTGAGATAGAGAAGGTGGTAAGGGTATCAAAAACAAGAGTTGTTGCTAAGAGACTACATGTGGCTCCTCCATCATCACCAATTCAAGTCATGGGATCAGAAAGCACTCAAAGAGAGGTGGAAATTGATGAATAAGACCAACAAATTAAGGAATTACATGATCAAACAAGGCACATGTGACCATAGCTTATTTGCAACAGGAGAACAGGGAGTTTAGACATAAAGTGTCTCAAGAAACTATCCAGCCTAGAAAAGAAAATCCCTCAAAGGAAACATTGGTTCATGTTGCCAAAGACAAATGTAAAATGGTTATTGATGTAGAAGAGTTGAAAGATGTAGTTAAGCAGCCAAGGAGGCCAAGAACTAGGTCTGCTACCAAAGAGCAAATGCAAGAAGAGGAAACTTTCCAGCCAAATCAAAGGTTCCTTGATGAGAAAAATAAGTTTGAGGAGCTACTGGAATAGGTTGAAGGAATACAATGTCAAGTAGATAAAATTGAAGAGAGAGACTATATGGATAAGTTGGCTTTGTTTGGACATGTAGAGGTTGTTATGCCAGCCCTTGATAAGGCTAAATATAAACTGAAGTGGACCTTGTCTCTGCGTAGGCAAGTGAAGAATTTATGTGTAAAACCTGGTCCTAAAAAGAAGACTTATACTGGTGAAGAAAAGGCTTACTGAAGTCAGAGAAGCTAGAAGAAAGAAGAAGAGAGGTAAGTTGGAATTGCTGGTAGAGGCTAGTACAAAAATGAAACTCCAACAAGAAACTTCAGCCCATCCTTAAAAACTTCATTTTTGGCTCAATATCAATTTTGATGAAAAATAGCAAAATTGCAACAAGGAGCTTGTTGTGCTTTCCATATATAAATTTGATAGCTATGGGGTAGTGAAGTTCAAGGTTTTTGTTGTCATGAGGGGTTTTTATGAAGGTTCTAGTACTTGTTTTGAGGTTTCCATCATTCCACATGGAGGAAAAGGTCATCAAGTTTTCAATTTGTAAAGGCGTTGCGAAAGTGGGGTACAAGCCAAAGGGAGGCCTACAGAGGTTTTGAAACTTGCTCAGGAGGACGATCACCATCATGCAGGCATTTCAGGCATACCCAGTTGCTCCATTTTGTCGGATAAAGGTTGCAACCATATCAAGCATGGAAGTCACTTTGTTTTGCTGAGAATTTGCCTAATGGCACTGCGAGTCTAGACAGTTAGCCATATTTTGTCTTAAAATTCGAATTTTTGACTTCCAATAATAGTTTTGAGCATGTAAATAGATGGAAAACTATCTTAGGGATTATGTTGGATGTTTATTGGTCGGTATTTTAAGCTAGTGATGTTTTAAACTTGGATTGGATACAAGGAAAACAGTTCCTCTTTTTAAGTATATGCACCAGATTTTGAATGTATCTAATTAAAATTAGTTTTGGTCAATGAATTTGACCACCTAGGATAGGAGATCGAATCATGGATGATGTATAAGGATAGTAAAAGCATTGTAATGGTTGTTGGTCAGATTAAAGAAGAAACTTTTTTTGTGCACTGTATATTTTTACAAATTTTGCCAATGAATGAATGTAACAAAAGGTGATTGCAGGGATTCGTGTCAAAATTTTGGTGGTTGTGTGCTCCTTTGATTTGTAAGTTTTCTTATGTGTTTTCATTCCTTTAATGTGCATCTTCTTGCTTGGAAAAATCAGATGTTTGATACAGAATTCATCGACGTGATGCTCTGTTTCAGTTTTGCCAAGTTATTAATGTTTTCTGCTTAAGAAGCACTTTAGAATTCATCCATGGTTTGATGCTCTAATGTGTTTATCTTTCATCCTTTCTTCACTCACCTCCTACAGCAATTTAATCTAAATCCACCACCAAAGTTGCCTACCTTACCACTGTGGATAAAATCCTCTCTTTTCCCTCATATCACTGGACAAAAAAGTTGATTGGACGTGACTCCATGCCCAATGGATCTATCTCTTTTCTCATCAAAAAACCTCTGAAAACCAAACTTTTGAGCTTATTAATTAGCCTAATATCCTATTTGTTGAAGTAAACCAAGTGAGAGAGCCCTCTCGAGGATAGAAGGGCTAGATTCTAGCCTAAAGTGGTTTGTGGTTACCTCTGCAATTTTCCTCCTCAACCTAGGAAAATACGGAGTGCTAACACTTTGTATTTTTTATGTAAGGAACTACCTATCTTGCTTCAAATTTTGGACAAAAAAACATGATGTGATTGCACTATCTAGGATAGCTACAGCGTTTGATGATTTAAATTTCCTAGTTTCTATTACAATTTATATAATTAAACAAAACAAAAAACCAAAAAACAAGATCTCTAGACATCTAGGATTACCATAATATTTAGAACACCACGTAGCATGTTGGTACATACTACATAGAGATGATAGTGGATTAGTTTTAAAGTGGCAATGAAATGACTAATATTTGTAATCATGCATTGTTCCCTCTAATGAACAATGATCAGCATAAAACAAACATTTATGATTTAATCATAAACATTGATGAAGCAACTCCCTTAGAAAGATGGATACAACAACCACATGCTTTAAAACAAAAACTATGATTAAATAAAGGTTGGGTTCAAAGCACAAAGACAACAATAATGGCTTAGGCAAGTCCACAAACTTTGAGCTATGGTATAAGTATAAATAGCACCCATGATAAGCTATGGTATAAGTAGCACCCGTTATAAGCTTAAGAGATTAGCTCAGCTAGTTGCTGCCAATGTCATTGGGCATTTGGCTAGCACCGTGCCAGCAGTTGCCCAGTTTGAATTCCCCTAGGTTAGGCACTCTAGTCAGACCATTAAGAAAATAGCATCCATGATGATTAACAACATTTAAGATTCAATGCCCTAGTGAGAACTGGAAAAATGAGATCTATCAAACAGTATTTGTTATGTAACATAGTGAAATTAACAGCACTTAACCAACCAGCAAAACATTTTCTTGTAACACCCATAATAAGTACATTCTGCCACAGCCTCTTCACCCAGTGTGTTGTGCAAATCCAATGGCTCTGACTCTTCAAACAAACCACACAAATTACAACATGATTGGGAGCCCTGTTGCCATTAATTTCTAGGAGTTGTTTATCAGAAGATTGCTCATCATGATAAGTCAACTATTTTCCATGAGCTACTTCTTTTTTCGATGGGTGACTGGAAACATTGAAATATTAGCAGAATTAGAGTGGGCCTAGGCATATGGTCAGTTGACTAAAAATTCAATTATATAGTCTATAAAAAAAATCAATTTGTAACTTCAAACAACTTTGCAAAATATTTCCCAGACAGTCTCAAAAAGAATATTCAATGTCCATATAACAAAATCAGATATATTTTTTACACAATAGCAGCAAAGTTAAGGCATTTCCTGAATCCTAAAAAATCATGTAAACCAAAAAAGCAGAAAATCACAAAGAAGTTACAATATAATAAGATTTATGCTGGGAGAACCCTCTTCGCAGAATAAAAAAAATGCAGGTCCTCGACCAACCCTGTTATACATTTTCCGTCATTTACCAAACCTTACGATTTACACGCTAAGGAGTAATTGTATAGTCGACAAAGAAAAGAAGTGACTCCTAGATAAAGCACCAGTCATTTGAATTCTTCAGCACTTGCCCATAAATCACTAAACCACCCACTAGAATATATTTTAGACTATGAAAATATTAGCATAAAATAAAGCAATTAAGGCAACCTTCCGAAGCAGAACATCTCCTTTAAATTTTAAAACCAAATGTCACATATGTATGGTTGTAATTGCCATCGCAAAACAATAGTCTTAAGAGAATTATGCCCTAAAACCTAATTTGAGACGATCTTCTAAACGAAGAAAGGGAAAAAAAGAAAATCCCCAAACGGAATTCAATATGATGTGTGGGAATTCGTACTTATTTCACCAATGTCTTATTAATTTAGCAACCAAAGAAGGAATGCTATGCTGAAGTCCAGATGAGTATCAAAATTAGCGAAATCCTTGAAATTTAACCCCAAAGAACCCTAACCCTATATACTTAAAACACCACGAGAGATCCCTACAAGTTCAAATGGGTATTTAGTGTCTACTCGGTGCTGCTCGAAGCGGCCAGCATTATTTCTTGCTTCTCCTTCTGCTCCAAGCGCTCCATAGCTTTTTTGTGTGCCCAGGTTTCGATCGTCGTATCTGGCTTGGCGTTGAGGCCGACCCCGAGAATAATGACGCTGAGCACTCCTGTAATGTAGTACGGGAGTTCCCAGTCCTCCCATTTGCGTTTCTGGCCAGGAGGAAGAGGAGTTCGATTTAAGAAATATCCATTAGGCCTTTCCTGTGTGCCGGGACCCCATCGACTCTCTCCATGGCCGCCTCCTCTTATTAGATTGATCTTCAATCTATTCCTGATCGTTCCAACGCCATTGCCGATGCAGTTGAGAGCCTTTCCAGACATTTTTTCCTTCTCTTTCCCCGCAATTTGGTCTCTCTGTAAATTGAAATTGAAGTATAGGTCGTTGTTGCTTCCTATATTGATAAAGACGGGCAATCCTCAGTGGATGCTTTATTTTCATCGAATATTGAAGCTTTCACCAAATTTGGCATCGAGTTAACCAGCCCAGATATAAACTCCATCAAACGCTTACCAGGATGTCAAATGTTTACATAATTCAAGCCTCTTATGGACAAGGTACATTGGGACTTATACTCCGTAAGTAACAAAGAAGATTTTGAACTATAGAAATACCAACCCATTTTGAACTATAGAAATACCAACCCATGGTTGGGAGTTAGGGATTCAAAACCCTACAAAGTGGCTTACTAGGATGTCAAATGTTTACATAATTCAAGCCTCTTATGGACAAGGTACATGGGGACTTATACTCCGTAAGTAACAAAGAAGATTTTGAACTATAGAAATACCAACCCATGGTTGGGAGTTAGGGATTCAAAACCCTACAAAGTGGATTTTTTTGGTTTAATTCAAGGAGACATGCCATGCCAAATTCTTTAAGGATGGTCTATGACCTAAGGATCTTTTTGCACCATTAGATATTTTTTTTGTAAGCTTGGCAGGACTACATCTTTATCATGTCTAATATATCACCCTGATCGGAGTGGGGAATTGAACTAGCACTACATCTTTATCATGTCTAATATATCACCCTGATTGGAGTGGGGAATTGAACTGGTGACTTCACATCAAGGAGTGCCTTAACAAAACACCCAATCGTCGTCTATCCAAGACCCATGGACACACTATTAGATATTTTGGAATTAAGATTTAATTCATGTTATATTAATGCTATAAAAGTAAAATAATAATGATTTTGTAATTATATTAATTTTTACAGTATGTTATAAATAGTTTAAATAGATTTAGTAATGAGAAATATATGTTTTTAGAATACTATAGATTTAAGTTTAAAGGAGTAGGGTATGTACATTTTTATAAATTATATAGTCAAATTATCTAAATTACCATACTATACAAAGTGTGTCTCTTGTCTTATAAACAAATTGATTTTATACATCAATATTTAGCATTTAATTAGGATATAACTTTAAAATTATGTTGTTGTTATTATTTTATTAGAGACCTTCAATTATCATAAGCCATATCTAGAATCTATGATACTAGGAAAATGAATGTGTAGGTCAACGTTAAAAATTTTGACAATTAAAATGAAAATAATGAGACAAAACTAATAAAACAAGTATAAGGTACCATGTACTTCTCTATGACTTGTGATTCCACTATCAACCGTGAAAAATCCAAGTTGTTCTTCTTTAACACCCCAATGCCGATTTTCAGAAACATCGCTAGACTTATGGACTTCCCCATTAGCACCCTCCCCTCCAACTACTTAGGGGTTCCCCTGACAGACAAACCACTCTTCAAGGCTACTTGGGAAGACCTGATCAATAAGTTGGAGAAAATAATCACCAATTGGACCTTCAAATCCCTCAATCTGGCAGGTCGTCTTGTCCTTGATAAATATGTGCTTTAGGCCATCCCGCTCTACTTGTATTCGGCTTTCGCTACCCCCAAAGTAATTTCAAACAAAATCATAAACCTGTAGAGGAATTTCTTATGGAGAGGCGCAGAGGTTAAGCAAAAATGGGCTTTGGTTGCATGGGAAAAAATTTGCAAGCCTAAAAAATATGGAGGCCTTGGTCTAAGAGAAACAGACCTTCTAGGGAAGGCCATGGATGCCAAAACCTTATAGAGATGGATTGCAAATTCCAACTCCCCTTGGGGAATCCTATGGAAAGCTAAGTACGCCCCTTCCCTTTCGCAGGAGCAAATCATCAGGCTAAATGGAAATATCAATTTATCTAGAATCAAGTGTGGGAGAACAGGGATATCATTCAAAAACATAGTTTCTGGGAGATTGGCAATGGAAACAAGGCTCTCTTCTGGGAAGACGCTTGGAAACAAAGGTTAAAACTGGATCAAGATCAATACCATCAAATCAAGACAGACATGCAAAATAGAAGGAAGACTAAAGTAAGCCATTATTGGAAACCGAGTGAGGAAGAGGACAGATGGAGAATCTGGTTGGATCAAAAGGATTGGGCTCCCCGTAATAGTCCTCAATACTGGTCTAATCTTTCTTCAGAACTTCAAAAACCACAAATCCTCCTTGACTTCGCTAAGTACAAAATCAAATGGGGCAAAAATTCAGTTGGTCTTTTCAATTTAAAAGAAGCATGTAGATACATTATCAAGTTTGTTATATACTTGGGGGGTAATATGGGGTACCAAGGGTGGTACCCAAAGTAATAATGTAATAATGAGATGGGCCATAGTAATAAATAAGGTGGTTAACCAATATCATGTAAGGGACCACAAGTAGTTAGTAATAATGTAATGGGCCCATGGTATTAGTGGATGATATGAAGGAACCATGGTAATGATCCGTGGTATTACATGTATGAGGCCTATATAGAGGCTAGCGACTCCACATGGAGAATGTCAAGGAATTGTGTCAAGAATTATTGTATGAGCAAGCATATGGCTTGTGGAGTGTTCTCCTTCCTTAAGGAGTGAATGTATGGTGTTGCCCTACCTTAAGGGTTTTGATAATAAAGAAGTATTTCTATCTATTCAGATCTTGTTATTCTTGGGTTTATTTATATTTTCATATATTTCTAGGTTAGATCTACAACAAGTGGTATCAGAGCACTTTCTTTGGCACAAAAGTGGAATTTTTTTTTAATTTTTGCAAGATTTCGGGGGCGACGAGTTTTCATATTAGATTTGTACGTTTTGGTGCAATATCTATAAAATCTAATTGCAGATCTGGATTCTATGTGAAAAAATACCCAATTTCAAAAAAAAAATCGGTCAAATCAGAGTCCGGATGAAGGAGATATTGTTGATTTAAAAATCAGTGGGGTTGCAGATAATTTTGCAGGGCAGCGAGTTTGCGGCGCAGATCTGGACGTCCTGGTGCAAGATCTGCAAAATCTAATTGCAGATCTGGATTCTATGTGAAAAAATACCCAATTTCAAAAACAAAAAAAATCAGTCGAATCGGAGTCCGGGTGAGGGAGATATCGCTGATTTAAAATCAGCGCTTTTTGCAGAAATTTTGGGTGACGGCGTGAGAGTTGTAGCGCAGATTTGAAATTCCAGTGCCTGGATCAAGTTTTCTATCACATGGGCAAATGCAGAATGATTGTTCCATTTCTGAAAACATGTTATAATAGGGATTCTAAGCAATATTGACTAAACTGTGACAATTTCAAATTTTCGCCAAGTAAGTGAATTTTTTCCAAACCTTCATGGCTTCTAGCAAGGCATTTTTTACAGGGAATGATAATGGTCCTACTATTGAAGAACACATAAATGGATACAAGATTTTATTTAGACATAATTGGAAATGGGTGGCAATAGCTAGTTTTAAAGATGAGGCAGCCACATGGTGGGGATTACTTAACCAAAAGAAGTGTCTCAATCTGCTCGATGAAGAATTTGAAAAATTACTTTTAGACAGATGGTCTCATGCGAGAAAACAAGATAAGGAGAAAAATGTGGGTATATCCTTATTATAGGTTCATGGATTAATTCAGAAAGAGAAGATCATTGTTTCTATCAATCCTAGTTGCAAGCA